>BQNB010152862.1:4678-15714 GCA_026074375.1 Tanacetum coccineum
TTTTTCTTATTTGATTGATCTCTATGTGTTTTGTTTTGGTTTGGGAATATGAGGAAATGATGTTTGGTGTGCGGGGGTGTTGGTTGCAAAGGGTTACGTTAGTTTGTAGCTATTAATCGGCTAGGCGGTGATTAATCGGATCTGATTAATTAATTAGCGATGATTTATCGGATTTGATTTTTTATATAAAATAATAAAAAATGTAAGGTAATGTAATATTCAATACCGTTTTTCACGGGTTATGCGTCTCAATATCATCTTCTACCATGTATGGGGAAGGTTGAGACGTAAACAGTCAAAGAGGGTGCTTCCGGTTCTACCAAATGTAAAAAAGGACCACGAGGATCGAACCCTTTACCTCTATATTTAAAAAATTTTAACTATACGTTCGATTTGGCCGATTTAGCATATTTTTATTCGATTTGACCGACTTATACCTGATCTGGCCGATTATTATTCGTAACCGAGTTAGCTGAAAATAGCCGATTTATATCCGATTATTCGGTATATTGACCGATTTTGACATAAACGATTAATAAGGCCGATAGGTGAAAATCCCGGCGGTTAATCTCCGCCTAGCGCATACGCGCCGATTTGCAACACCGATTAAGAGAATGATATCGGGTTGTTTTAGTTGATTAAGGCTATGTTTGGTTTAGGGGTGTTTGTTTCGTCTTATATAGCTAGTTTGTGGCTTATTTGGTTTTGGGCTTGTAAGCTTATATTTTGTGGCTTATTTTGAACCTTTTCGGATTGTATAACTGTAAGACCTCGTAAGCCTGTTGTGATTGTCTTAGGCTTATGGAGGCTTCTGGCTTATAAAAGCTATCATAAACAAGTGTAACAAACAAATCTTATCTTATAAGCTGAAGCCTTTTAAGTCCCTAAAAGCTTAGCGCCAAACACGACAGGGTGACATAGAAGCAGCAACTCATGATGGCCAACTAGGTCTCGAGATCATACACGCTCATGATACCATGTTAATAATGAAAACTCCGTAAAACATAAAGTTTATTCATGAACCATTTATAGGACAAAATACAAACCCTAATGGACCTTACATCCCCAACCAGACTTCAGCATAATACCTAGATCTAAATTCTTTAATTGGGTTTACGTACTTTCTACTTTCTTTTTTTGTTTAGGGAATCCACAATGCATGTTCTATTATACTCAACATTCAATACATTGTGGAAGCTCCATATCATGAGTAGATTGAATGAGAGTATCTCTCTAAACACACATGCATTATACTCTCCAACTAGTTTCTTTATAATATTTAATTTAATTTCCTTTTTTATTTATGAATATTTAATTTATCCATAGTGCATGTTTTATATTTTTATATTAATATAATCTTAAAAAAATGATTAAATTTGTGGTGACGTGGAAATATATTAGACTGTGTAAAGTTCAATGCATTATAAGTGCTCGTAGAAAATAATGAGATGCTAATGTGGCGATGATGTGGCAGACTATTAAACTATGTATTGCACCATCCATTGGAGATTCTCTTAATTGATATTTATGTTATTGACTTTAGTTTATAAATTTATGTTTTCTTGTATTGTATCTTTATTGTGATTTACTCACCTCCCTCGAAATGTCGACACTCAGAGAGGTGGGAGCGAGGGTGCTCACGTCGAATGGAAATAATTCACTCACTTTTCCTTCATCGAAAGGATGTGTTTGTGATATATTTGTTCTAAAAACTTATGAAGAGAGAAAAGTGATATGACACTAATGTGATACAATGATAATCGTAAACTTCTGAACTTGTACTCTTACGTTTTCATCTTTTTTTATCGGCTTCTAACAGCAAAGTAAATTGTACATTCTATGACCAAAAAGATAGAAGAAGAAAAATATGTTACTAACAATGAAACAACTCGAGGCCAACACATTAAGGTTAACCTACATTTCATCGAAGAAGTTCATAAATTTATTAAACATAAAAAAACTACTCTAATACAAATACTATTGTTGGAATATGAACAAATATAAATTATATATGTTTGGAATTTATTCGAGCCTAAAGGGACGCACACGTTAATATGTAGAATAACGTTTTAATATATTAATGTAATATATTAATTAGTGTTTAACAAACGATCGCTAAAAGTTTAACAAGAATAAATATTAGTTGTTAATAGTTAAAGGACTAATATGCAAAACTAGAAAAAAAAAGTTTGGTTTTTCCCACTCTTTCCTTATAGTCGGTCGGACCACCTCCTCATGAGGAGGTGGGGGACTTTGCTTGCAAGCCAAGGTGAGAGGAGTATATAAGGAGGTCTTAGGGTCCTTAAGAGCTCATAACTTCAATCTCTAAAATCCCTAATCTCTCTTCCTTTTTCTCCTAGTCGACCGAACCAAAACCTTTTAAGGTTTTCGGTTTTTCTTTTCCCCTCCTGTTCGATCGGCATCAAACCCATAAAGGGTTTTTCGTCTGGTTGTGATTCGACCCTCAAGAACACGAAGGGTTACTTGGTTTAGTTGATAGTCAATCTACGGTGATATTATTCTTTTGATCCTTGGTGGTTTCGTGTGGTGTTATACACACGCTTATATTAAAGACGGTGTAACGTTTATTGCTAAAGTAGTGTAACGTTTCTTGCTAAAAGGTACACATCTTCAATCCCTTGTTAATTATAAGTTCTATACGTGTTTGATCTTTCCGCTGCGTACTCGTGATATGTTTAATTGTTAATTAGATCTAAAATCCCAACAATTAGATTGTCCTTATTGACCTTGTTACAATTAGTTACTTGATTTGATAGTTGTTCAAACACATATAATATCATGGCATCTTGTTGTGCAGAAGAATTTGTATCCTGAATAGCTGCATTTTGTGTTTCAAGCAGATACTGAGAATAAGGAATGATATTGCTATCACTTGTTATCTCATTCTCTGGATAATTCACAAGATGAGTTTGTTCAGAATACGGCATCTCTTGCACACTTTGATTTAGCATATCATTATGAGTGTTTTCAAAGTGAGGTACCTCGGAGAGAACATATGATCCGTAACTAGACAAATTTTCCGTAAGAACTGCCTTGGCTGTAGAGAAGTCATCACAATCAGAATCATATGCATCCAAATCATCTGCTTGATAAGCTGCATTGTGTGTAATGATCGTCTGTGTAACTGGACCTTCTGCAACTCCAGGGTCTGCCAAAAATTCCAATTCCTCCTCATTCAGAACTTTACCAGATCCTTATGCTTCAACCAGAAGAACTTTATCCCTAAACCATGTAGCATCCTTTTTCCTCTTTGGCTTTGGGCACTGTCTTGCCATGTGACCTTCCCCTTGGCAGTTAAAACACTTTACGACCCTTTGTTGACCTGAATTATTCCCTCCTGTTCCTGAGATGTTAGCCCTTGTTCCAGAAGTACCAGCAACAAATGAACTTTGTCTCCCCTGAATCAGTTGATTGTTGGTAGTTGGGAAACGAGATGTAACGACAGTAGACAGAAATGACATCATTTTGTTAATGGCATCAATAGGGTCATCTCCTTGCTTAAACACAGGAACTGCTAGACCGGAGTCTATCTGAGGAAATTCAGCAAGATGTGTTTGTTGATTAACTGTGGAGACAGTATATTCAATTTGAGGAATGGATTGTGGTTGTGGACAAGCATCTTGATGTACTGTGGATGAGTAAGCATTAGGATACGGTGTTGACGGATAAGTAATTGCACGAGGTGTGGATGGATAAGTAGTTGAGTAATGTTGTGTGGGATGAATTAATCCATATTGAGGAGACTGAGATAGTGAAAACTATTGTTGGAATTGAGGATTATTGTATGAGGATTGGTAAGTGTTGAAGTGTGATGGTGTCATTTGATGACTCGCAACTAGTGCAAGTGGATCTTGATTTCGTTCACGCGTTATACGGACTTCATTTGCATGGAGTTTATGTTGTTCAAGATATGCATGAAGCTGATCAAAGTTGGTAGTGTGCAAATCTCTTACAAGTTTGACATCAGTCACAAACTTACTCTATTCAGGTGGAAGACTGTTTAAGAACTTGGTATTGACCTGAAATTGCTCCAATTTCATTTTGTAAATGTTCATGTCATTGATCAGCTGAGTAAATCTCAAGTAATACTGATGAAGTGATTCCCCCTTGATGTGAGCAAACTTATCAAATGCATCATATAGTTTACACTCCCTTTCCTGCTTTGTCAATGAGGTACCTTGCATTAGTAGTTGAACTCTTTCCCATAGATCCTTGGCAACTCTGTGATGATTAACGAGAGAATAGACATCTGATGGTAGTCCTTGAAGAATGATATTAGTTGCCTTGAGATCACAATCAGCTTGAATTTTCTCAGTTGCAGACAATTCCTCATATTTCTTTGTCCTGGTCACACCATTTTCTTCAATCGTAGGCCAAATGAGTAGACCATGTTCAACTGATTCAAGTATCATTCTTCCATGCTCTTTGTTTTGCATGTAAAGTTCCATTATGCTTTTCCAGGAATCATACAGGTGTTTTTCCAACATTGGTGGACGATTGACACCACCAGAGAGTATCATGAATTCAGCAAGAGTAGACATTGTTACTTTGTTGATATGTGAAAAGATTACTTGTTGATCAGACAATGATTAGAAGTAATTGTGTTAAAGTGAGTTGGTTTTAAGTGTTTTAAGTCATGAGAATACACGGGATTTTACAATTCTTGATTAAACCAGAAAATAACGTTTTACAGGATTTTACAAATCAAAGAGAAAAACCGTATATTTCAAATTTGATTAATTCGCCTCTGAAGAATGAATTAAATCGCCTTCCAAAAGAACAAGATTAATTCGCCTTTAGAAAGAAGAGTAATTCGCCTTTAAAAATTTGATTAAATCGCCTTCAAGAGAAAATTAATTCGCCTTCAAAGGAACCAGGATTAATTCGCCTTCAATCAGAAAAAAATCGCCTTCAAAGAACTGAACTAATTCGCCTTCAAAGAACAATTTAATTCGCCTTCAACAGAAAAAAATTAATTCGCCTTCAAAGAACAGTCTTAATTCGCCTTCAAAGAACAGATTAATTCGCCTTCAAAGAAATTAATTCGCCTTCAAAGAACAAAGTAATTCGCCTTCAACAGAAAAAAAAGAATTCGTCTTCAAAGAACTGAACTAATTCGCCTCCTGCAAAACGAACTTCAACTTTTCCAAAACACTAAAAGACTCACTTTTTGACGTTTTTAATACAAAATTTCGTGTACAACATACCTATCTAAGCCTAGTAGAACCTTAAAAATACAAACTTTAAATTTTTTAACACCAAAATTTTCAAATCAAGATTTTGGACACAAAAGTACTTTTCGAACCAAAACTTATCAAAATGAAGATTTCTATGAATTTTCTAAGGTTTTGCTTGTATAACTAGATAATACTAAGACAAAAGAAGAAGAAAGTTGTAAACTTTATGGTTTTTAAACCCACAAAAAGGTAAAAACCCTTTGTTAGGTTCAAACCAAATACATGAGTAGAAAACAAGTAGAAAACAAGTAAAAAACGCACACAATCACAAGATATCACCCCATGTCTCTTGATACTAATTGTAGAATCTAAGTAATCTTTAACCACACCAATAAGTATGAAGAAATCTAGAGAGAGAAACAAAGTGGGAGGTTGCTTCTAAGGAGAGAAACAAAGTGGGAGGTTGCTTCTAAGGAGAGAAAGTAAAAGAGAATTATGTATTACTATGTGAAAATAATGAAACAACCAACACCCTTTCCATAGCATGGAAAGGGTTTATATATCCCTACATAGGCCGGCCATATGGCTTTGTCCATGGGCTTTCCATGGGCTTTTACTAAGCTAGCCTATCTAGTTTCTAAATATTACTTAACGAGCTATCTAACGATATTAATGGAAGTGACTGATACTTTCGTATTCCTAACACAGGTAAATCTATGGTTTGAAAGGTTGGTTTGTTTAACTAATAACTAAACTAATTAATATCTAATCTACTGGTGATAACTTTATGATAAGAAAATGTATTTACCTAATCATGCACTACTCCTCAGATTGCTTCTCCTAGATCTGTTGCTTTGTCACACTTGTGATGATCTGTGTAAGTAATTTCTAGGTCATGAACGGATTACATGAACCCGCCATCTATTTAATATTCTGTTAAGGCAACGCACAAGTAAGGTAGTATGAAGACTATTACAAGGCCCCTAAGAGTATATTAAATGCATGTGAAATAACTTAAGAGGGATCAACCATATAATGGGTAAGGTAGTATGAAGACTGTTACCGATAGTATCCTTTTTACACTACTCGCGTTTCCCTAGACATATTAACAGCGATACAGACAAAAGCTGGTTTTCTAAAGCTTAACGCGCACATTCATCAACAAGAAGCAACATCAAAAGGATCTACAATCTAAGTTTCATGCAATCATAGATAAATACAAAGGAGGTTTTAGCGTCACATGTTATAAAGAAAGCAAGTAGATAATCAATCAAACAACACATAGACATATTGAATGATTAATGATAAATAACATTACTTGATTAAAATATGGATTCAAGGTAGTACAATAGGGTTTTGAGGCCCTAAAAACAACCTATAAAGCTCCTAAAACAACTAGGGTTCGTCTCCTCGGGTTTATACAAAGTAATCCCAAAGTTACACACTTAAAACCCTAAAAACGGCTTTATATTTATAGAGATATTGACACGACGACGTCACTTTGTAATCCTGATGTTGTCACCACGTAGATGATTCTAGATCCTCTTTAAGTCAGCTAGGTCCTGAAGCCGTCGCCAAGTTCCTGACGTCGTCACTAGATAGATCACGACGGCGTCGCTTTATGCCTACGACGCCGTCTCCATCCACTGTATGCATAAGTCCTCAAGAGATTTGGTGTAGGTCTGTAATCTTGTCTGTTTATTCTCCAAATGAGCCCAAGTCACGTGTATTTCCTCTAAAAGTCATCCAAGTGCTAAAAACCTAAAAACAAATGATTAAGCACATAATCTGGGCATATTTGCATGATTTAAGGGGTTAAATGACCCCGAAATAGTGTATAAAATGACACCTCATCAGCAATCTACAAATTACCATATCCCACGAACGTGAAAGCCATTCGAAGCTTTCTAGGACATGCTGGTTTCTATAGAAGATTCATAAAAGATTTTTCATAAGTCACACGTCTTATGACCCAGCTCCTGGTAAAAGATGCCCCATTCAACTTCTTTGAAAAATGTATCCATGCCTTCGATAAGATAAGAAACGAATTAACACAGGCCCCGATCATGATCAAGCCAGACTGGTCATTGCCATTCAAAGTCATGTGTGACGCAAGCGATTATGTTGTCGGAGCAGTGTTAGGGCAAAGGATCAACAAGCATTTTAAGCCCATACATTACGCTAGCAAAACGATGAACTAAGCACAAGAGAACTACACAACGACCGAAAAAGAGCTTTTGGCTGTTGTTTTCGCATTCAACAAATTCCGCCAATACTTAGTCTTATCCAAGACCATCATTTTCACAGATCACTCTGCCCTACGGTACCTTTTCACGAAACAAGATGCAAAACCACGTCTGATTCAATGGATCCTCTTACTCTAAGAATTTGATATTGAGATCCGTGATAAGAAAGGTGTAGTAAATCTCACAACCGATCACCTCTCCTGGCTTGAAAACCCTGATATAGGGAATCTGACCAAGGATGAGATAAGAGACTTATTTCCTGAAGAGCAACTAATGGCAGTCTCTGATTATAATTGTTGATCCCACTTCAATGGATCTTGAATTCCTTAGCTTGTGTAAGGTTTAGTTATGCAAGATAAATCCTACACAACTATGGTAGAAACTTTGTTTGATAATACTAAAGATTATGCGGAATCTAATCTTTAATATAAGAAGAATTCTTCAATGAAACAGTAACACAAGAACAATATAATTCAACAATAAAAGCTCCAATATTATTATTACAAATAATACGAATACTCTCCTAGTATTAGGATTCAAAACCTTAAAGCTATGACAATTCTATAAATGACTCAATTTGATACTTTGATACCTTGATACTGATACATAGAATTCTATACCCTAGGACCTCCTTTTATATACCAAGGAGTCCTAATGGGATTACAATATTTTCCTAAGTTATCATGATCTTCTAAACAAATAACTTATACGTATCTTTTACAAAAATATCTCATACATATCTCATAAACAATCGTTATCTTTTCTTTGAGCAGTCTTTATCCTTTCAGCAGTTGTAATCTTTTCCGCAGTTGTAACTTTTCAGCAGTTGTAACTTTTATACCAGCAGCATTAACTTTCAACACCAACAGTAGTAACTTTTGTACCAGCAGCACTAATTGTGTACAAGCAGCATTAACTACTTAGAAAGTTTTCTTCAATCTTCACTAGCAGTACTAAGTTACACTGCTGTATAACTTTATCTAGCTGTACTAACTTTTCTAGCAAGTAGTATTATTTTTTACATAGCAGTAGGTAACTTACTCTTGCGAGTAGCTGTACTAACTACTTAGCTTATTTTTCATTAAGATTACTAACAACACTAATTTATGCTTAGCAACAGTAACTAATACCTTAATAGCAATAACTTTAATAAGGCTTTTAATCCCAATAATCCTCTCCTAAACTTGATATTTATCTTCAAAATCATCAAGTTTCTTCATTAAAAGCTTCATAATCACCAGGAGGATGCTTCCAAACACTTCATTAAGGTACATAGCCTTCCTTAAGTTGTTTCATGTGCCAAATCTGAGGAAGTCAAATGCCTTTCCCCCTCAACCACTCATCAATCAACATGCGACTTCGCATCATTGAACATCTGATGTAATTTGTGCTTTGTAAGTGGATACATCTTCTCAACCAATAGATAATAAAGTATGTTCTGCATTGTCACACAATGAACTCTACAAGAATCATAAAGCTTCCAGTTCAGCACTTTAACTAACCCTTGTTGATTCTTCCATACACTATCTTCAAGATGATGTTCAAACATGGTCTTCAAATTAAGATGTAAGAAAATATCCATGTAATTCACTGGCTCTGTCTTCTTAAATCTTCCTTTGACTATACTTCAAAGAACTTCCAAATCTTCTCTGTTAAAGTTTTTAAGCATCTTTCCGAAAGTTAAATACATCTGAGAATTTAACTTAGGCTTGATAATTTGGAAATAGCTTTTCTTCCCTTCTTTGTAGATCTTGTAGTCAACAATGGTTGAAGATTTGGTAGATAAAGGTGTAGCTTTAATAGTTACATCATCTCCATCATCTGAAATGATTTCCATACATTGCTTAAGCTCTTCAGTTTCTTTATCATCATCCACCTTTTTCTTCTTTGAGCTTTCTTGTTCCAAAGCTTCTCCTGCTCTCTTTGAGTTGCTTTCTTGTGTTGTCTCTGCTTCAGCTTTCTTGGAACTCTCTTTCACCAATTCTGTATCCATATCTACAAAGGTGTTTACCCTCTTTAAAGCTTTGTCAAATAAGTCTTGAATATTTGCAAAGGATTTATTCTTTAAGTCTTTGGACTTCCATCCTTTCATGTTTTTCAGGTAAGTACACATGAAACTCCTTTGCTGAGCTTTTGTTGGTGGTCTGTTCCTTTTCTCTTCTGCTCTTTTTTCTATAAAGTGTTTTCTTCTTTTCTCTAAGAGTTGTACAAATAATGTAGCCTTTTCTGTATCAGACAACTCTTCTTGCTCTTGAGCTTGCAGTTTTTGAGCCAGTTGATAATCAGCTTTAACTTTAGCTTGAATATCATCCCAAGCAATGTTGGCTTCTTCAACTTTTTAAGCTTCCCTGGCAAGCCTTTCTTCTTCATCTTCTTCAGCTTGTAGCTTGAAAGCAAGTTCTTCATCAAGCTTGAGTAGCTCTTTCTTAGACATTTTCTTCATAGGTTCTTCTTTAACCATTTTACCTTTACCCTTGTCCTTGACTTGTGTTGGTTGTTGTGAAGAAACTATTGGTGTAGGAGCTTGCTCTTGTTCTTTCTCTTGTTCATGAAAAACAATCCCTTTTGCTCTGGGTCTTGAGCTAACAGTTGTAATTGTTGTAGCAGCAGTTGTTGGTATACCAGTACAAACCTTTGTTGAAGCAGAACTAACTGGTATACTTGGCTCTTTAATAACATCCCTTTTTTCCTGAACTTAGCAGTAGTAACTACTTCACCAGCAGTAGTAACTGGATCAGCAGTACTAACTTCCTTTTCAGCTATATCATGTCCTGCAAACACCTCTTCATTATAAAAAACACATGTATCAAACATCAGATCATCATCATGCCTCCACTGAGTTTCATCAACCAATATAATCTCTGCATCTACATCAATATCATCAATTTTCCTCCCCTGTTTGGATGCATCCTCTCGATCACCCAAACTAGCTTCATCAGAGGAAACTACTCTTGCAGATCTACTAATCTTGTATAATCTTTTAAGCTTGTGAGTTCTTGACCCTCCTTTCTTCTCTAACCTCTTGACTCTCTTCTTTAAACTTGTAATCTCCTGAGCTTGAGCAGTCTTTGTGTTCTCCAGGTCAAGCACTCTTTGTTGCAATTTGGTACAAAAATCCATCAATTCCTTAAGTTGCATACTAGGCTCCTCAGTGACAGCCTTATCTGCTACATTTGTAGGATCACTAGGAACACTAGACTGAGGAATCTCAGTGTCCTTCTCCTTAGGCCTTCTTGATTTTTGTTTCCTTTGGGGTTGAGATGATGATGGTTGAGTAATGATGGGTGTGTGATGGGGATCAGTTGGTATTGCTGAACCTTCACCCATTTCTTCTTGAGCTTGAACCACCATTGTTGGAAATAATGGTGTTACTCTACCAGAAAATTCTTTTCCTTGCCTTCTCATGTTAGCAAAAAGGTTCTTTGTATGATAGGGTGCAATATAAATCCTGTTGTGAGTTGCCATCCCTTCGAGTTGATTATTCAAAAAGACTTGCACAAATCTTGGATACATCAAGAATTTGACAGCAGTATCTAAGTTCTTCACCATGCTTTTAAAAATATACTTGGAAAAGTTAAACTTTTGATTTGTT
>BQNB010152863.1:10237-15714 GCA_026074375.1 Tanacetum coccineum
TATACTTCCTTCTCTAGAGTAAGGAAATTTTGCAATTATATTGGCAGAGATAGTGCTGTTTGGAAACTGTTGAAACTGTTGGTGACTGGACAGTTGTTCGGGTTGTCTGAGCAGGTTTGAGTGCAATGAACAGCAGGTTATGAAAGAAAAGATTGATCGGGTTAGGAGAAAGCAGGTTGTGAGAAAGCAGGTTGAGTGTAAGTTAGGGATCGGTTGTTGTGGGTTCAGGTCGAAAGAACCGAGGTATCATCTGAGTGAAATGAAGTGAAGCAGATGGATTATTATTGTTTAGGATAAGTAAATGTGATTGAGTATTAAAGATGGCAGGGTTCTGACATTGTTCAACTAAAGGTTATAGAAACAAGTTTTTGTTGTGGTAACTTGTAATTCTTCTTATTAGAGGCTCTCTCCAAGCTCTGATACCACTTGTTAGGATCTGGTACTAGATAGATCTTCTAGCCTTTGTGGTTGTATGGTACTTATGTAATCACAAGCACATACGTGAGAGACTCTAGCAAATGTTTAGGCGGAAACTATACAATTTCAATAAAGAAGAACAACTATATGAACCACGAACCTCAATGGATCAATTCTATTGATAACAAATTGTTTTTTTCTAATTTGCAATCGTGCCAACCCTAAGCTAAAGGTTTCTTTTATAAGGATGAAACCCAAATTGGGTCAACCAGAAAAACTAAAATCTCGTAAGAAATAACATCAATGTCAATCTCTTCTAATTTATCCTTCATTCCTATATTAAATGGAGTTTATACTAAGAAAAATAACTATAATTCCTTAATTTACCATTAAATACGTCATAAATAACAAACAACAGATTCACTCTTCGCAGGAACGAGAAATGACCACAGAAACCATAATCAGGCAGGAATGCTACTATAACAATCAGCAGAACGTACAAATGCTAAATCACAGAAAAGGAACATCTCTAACAGCAGAAACGACACTTAGTCGTTTGTAATTTGTCCCAACACGCCACCTATCCCTTTCACTTGTCACTCTCACCCTCTTCCCCAAACGAACCCCACAATCAAACCCCATACTAGAAAACACCAATTCCACCTTGGCAATCCCCTTAGACATCATTCGTCAATGGAAGAAGACAAAGAATGGATGGTTGAGATCAATGAACTTAGTGAACACTCAAGATTGATGGCCAGGATGAGTTTTTGATTTACCTCACACTACTAACACACCTCCTAGCTCACTCACATAACTAGCACATTGAAGACCCAAGACCTTAGAATTTTTAGTATAAATAGGGCACCTTTGTAAGCCATTAGGCGTCCAGTTTTTAATTTACAGCTTATATTAGTTACTTTTTAGCTGATTGTAATTTTACTTTTCAAAGTCTTGTACTCCTTTTAAGTTTAATGAAAATTTGAGTTTATGTCTTGAAATCCTGTTTTACTTACTACTGTTTCATTACTTTAAAATTTTCAAAAGATCTTTATAAGATCTTATAAGCTGTTTATAACTTAAACAATGAAAACTTTCTAGTTTTGTGTTATTTTTAGAGAACTAGTTCACAAAGTAATCGACTCAAAAGCTATCATGGAAGATAAGCCCAAAAAAGGAAGGGCTTATAGGTTTTCACTAGCTTTTCTTTGACAAGCCTACGAGCATGTAGACCAAATCCATTTGAAGCTTATTTTCCCTGTTTTGAGCAAGGGCCTTTGTCAGTTTCAAAATTTCAAGTTTTAGCTTAAAAAGTTGTATTTGCTTATTTACTGCTTATTGGTGCTTATTTACTGCTTATATATGCTTATCTATGCTTAGTTATGATGTTTAGTGCTTTAAATGCTTAAGTTGTAGTTCAAAATTCATTAGTGCAAGTTTTTCTTAAAATCTGTCTTAAATAGCTTAAATTAGCATAGTTGATAATCTTGTTGTTCTTGCTTATCTAAGTGATTAAAGTTGTTCATTAGGGTTGTTATAAGCTATTTAAAATCTGGTATTAAAGGTTTGTTCATTAAAAATCAGGTTATTAAGCTTAAAATGGTGAAAATGTGTTTAAAGGGGTGTTTGGGTCAGTAGGCAAAGTGGTTCAAAACAAGTGCTAAAAAAGGTTTGGGTCACTTGGCCAACTTTGGCAAGCTTTCTTTAAGCTGTTTTAATATGTTTTTAAAGGTTTTAAGATTTACAAGTGAGTTTTATGGTTTTATCCAAAAGTTGTCTAAATATGTGTTCTTAATTCACTTTAGAATAGCTTATTTGATAAGGGTTTTAAAAACAGCCTTTAAGAGTTGTTTTGGTATTGTTTTTAGTATTAAAATGCAATAGAATGAAGTTAGTTTAAGTCTACATTAGTTGGTTTAGTTTTTTGTCAAAATCTGTCAAAATTGCTAAGTGTTGTAAAATAAAAAAAACTGCTTTTTCATTTACTTTTTCAGGCTTAACCTGAAATTCAAAATGCTTTTTGAAAGTTGTTAAGTTTTCTTTGAAGTTAAATCTTAATCTGTTTCAAGGTCTGAATTCCATAAGGATCTGTTAGTGTAGCTTATTTTGAGCTTAAAAATAGAGAATTAAAAAGTAAAAAAAATAAAAAATCCAAGACTTGTGATCTGTGTGAACCAGCTTTTTCATAAGCCTTTTTCATGGCTTATCTGAATTTCAAACTCCTTTTTGATTGATGATTATTGTTGCTTATTTCATAAGCTTTTTAGTGGTATAAGCCACTAAGCCATAAGGATATGTTTTCTAGCTTAAAAATAAGCTAGAAAGTGTCCTTTTGACTGTTTGGTTAACAGTCTTTGGCCAAAAGCTTATTTGCTTATTGAATTTGAACCTATGTAAGTTTAATCTTGCTTTAATAGGTTAGTTTTAAGGCCCTTTAATTTATTAATCTTAGGGTAAGCATATTTAAGTTCTTTTTAGCACTTGTAGCTTAATTTTTTTTAGTTTATAACCCTTTTAGGATATTGTCATTTTAGAGCTTTAGTGTAGCTTATTTTCCATTTGCTTATTGTATGTCATATGCTCAATTAGGTGTAGCTATAGCATGTTTAGTGATTTTTCTTTCACTCTAGCTTATAAGACAAATCAAACAGTTTAGCCATTTAGCCATTTAGTTTAGTTAAGCATTCTGCCATCCTTTTGAGCTTATTTTTAAGTTTTAAAAATGTTGTTTTCACAAAAGTTGCTTAAAATTTGCTTATTTAAAAAGTTGTAAAAAAATGCAAAAACAAAAACGTGGGAAATTGGGAAGTCCAGGGTGAGTAAGGCTCGAACCCTGGACCTCACCAACCTCAACCAACGCTTTACATACACCACACACAACCACTAGCGCCCTTGGGTCTTTTCCGTTTTCTTTTGCAAACATTTTTTCTGCTTATTTCGCGGCTTATTTGATAAGCTGTGTTCACCATTTTATTTTTCTTAGGATTATCTTAGTTCAAGCCACTTTTTGTAATTTTTTTGAATTTTTATAAATAATTTAGTATATTTAATATTTAATTTAGATAAAAACAGTTTTTAATTCATAATAAATTAAATAGTTAAAAATATAACTCTATTTTAGAAAATATTCTTTTATCATTTAGGACTTATAAAAATTAATTTTGCTTTCGTAGGGTTAAATTTATAAAATTTGGTTTTTTATTGAACGGGATTAGGATCCCATTATCGTTTTTATGTTTTAAAAGCTTAATTCTCCTCGTTTTAGTTTGTGCCCTTACCTGTTTGTGTACATTTATTTGTAGAAATAGAAATCAAAGCCCAATGTGATAATTAAAGCATTATTCCCACACCACGATTACCGTTAATTTTCGCCATTCACAACCTCTCCGGGACACGACCCCGGGAAGGAGTTTTTAGGACTTTTTCTTTGTCAAAAGTGATTATCTTTTATATTTGTCCGTAAACTTCTTCTTGAGAGTTCCCCAAGTCATAGCATAGGCAGCATCATGACCTAAGGTCCTCACATGACCATTCTACTAGGTTAGTGCAGCACCTAGCAGAGTGCAGGTAGCGAACTTCACTTGATTGTCAATGGTACAACCGCTAATGTGAAATACCGATTCCATCTTTTTGAGCCATTTCATGAAATCAGTGTAGGAACAGACACGTGCAGGTTGCACAGGCCTTCTAAGTCCTCCACCCGAATTGTGGCTTGCATCATCCTGAGTATGGGTAGAGTTTCTTTGGATTGCCCGATCGATCATAGCTTGAATGGATTCTGGAGTCATGGCGTCGTTTGCTCCTTGTCTTGTTACAGGCATGATTCTACTAATCACAAGAATACAATGTACGTGAGATATAATTACAATGTCGATACAAATGGATATGATAATAATAATTACACCACAACACAATGGATAATGAATAAAATGAAATCAACCATAACATAATACATCAACATTTCATAACATAATGTCGAATCGTACATGATTTATTTAGATACAAAATGACCACAAATGATCTAGTACAGAAAATGAAAATACGTCCTAGAGTCTATTAGCTGGGAGTTACCCATAAAACTTAATAGACTATATAAGATAGCTAGAAGTGAAAAGTATAACTAACAGCTACTGCCGGTGTCCTCCACCGTATCAATCTGAGCTCTAGCCTCTAGTACATGGGTACGCATCATCTGTTTGACTGCATCATCCTCAACTCTCTAGCGCTGCCACTCTATACGACTCATGTGAGTCTCCAGTGTCTCAAGTCGCGCCAATAATGCCCTGTTTCGAGCCTCGGAACTAAGGTAAGCCTGGCGTACCTCGTTCAACTCTGTCTCATAAGCAGTCCTCTGGCCTTTCACTACATCAATCTCGAGTCTAATATCTCTGCGGTCAGTCCGAGCGTCATGCAGCTGTGTATAGAAATCCTCACTCTCCTTCCTGCGAACCTGTGCCTGGTAGATGACCCTCAAGTTAACTTCCTCAATGGAAGTCATCATCCTATGCTTAGAGGCCTGTAAAGCTCTAACATAACCAACATTCTCTGCTCTGTCAGCAGCTCTAGCAATAGTCCGGGCATCATGACCAGGACTATGAATCAAACCTTGTCCTGCCTCAACAGTATCAACAAAATCATACTGACCTCTAGGTG
This sequence comes from Tanacetum coccineum, assembly GCA_026074375.1. NCBI lineage: Eukaryota > Viridiplantae > Streptophyta > Magnoliopsida > Asterales > Asteraceae > Tanacetum > Tanacetum coccineum. The sequence goes on from BQNB010152863.1 coordinate 15,308, forward strand.
CTCTAGCAGCAGTAGAACTCTCTGCTACATCACACCCAGGTGGGGGAGCAGCAAGTATAAATCTCCTCTGAGGTGGCATGTCCTCCTCGGGATGTCATCTCTCATACAGATCATGGCTGTCCTATGACCTAATGGTGCCTAATCATAGGCAGGGTTGGTGGGTGGTATAGGTGCGGCAACATGCTCAGCAATGCGTGCCTCCATGGATGCTGACATGGGTGGCTTAAGTCTGACAGTCTTTCGTGCCTTAGGGAGTCATGTTTGAGAAAAAGGGACCCTAGTCTGAGGTGATCTAGGTGTAGGTGCAGACTCATTAGTCTCAAATGCCTCTGTATCCCCAGCTAAGAGAATAGGGTCAACAACAGGTACCACAGAAGAATCAGTCAGAGCTGGGTGCTCCTCCTCTT
>BQNB010152864.1:0-15713 GCA_026074375.1 Tanacetum coccineum
TTCTTATCATTTTGGAATCCTAAAAATATGTATTATTTATTAAAAATATCAAACTTGCTGTTTGAATACTTTTTATAAAAACTTTTTATAAAAATTCTTTTATAAATCCGTTTAATTAACGTATAACTCGTTTTTAACGTAACTTTTTCGTTATTAATCCGTTTAACAAGTTTCTTACTTTTTCGGAATCGTCGTGAAATGTGTTATCTTATAAAAATATAAAATAAATATGTTTTATTTCGAATTTTGGGCAGAATGTGGTGGTGATTCCCTTAAGTCTATTTTTAATCTTTGTTTTCATACTTTATCATTTTTACACCAAATTAATATGGTACATTCTTTTCTCATCCTTATTAACATGATATAAGCAACATCACAACATATATAAAAGTAATTCATATGATCATTTCAAGTAAAAACCTCATTTTCATGATAAAATCCTAAATGGTGATTTAAGCTAAAATAGAATAAACATATGCATGAAAACTTCTAAAATGAAGGCATAAAGGTTTAAAGTAGACCTTATGATGTATGATGATGATGATAAATAAGTGATAAACCCTTGTTTAGTCACAAAACCAAAGCTTGCAAGATGAAACCCTAGATTAGGTTTAGAAAACCCTAATCTTTCCTTTTCTTGATTGATACTTGTAAAAGGTTAGCCAATGCTTGGGATCACCTTAGAATATCTTAGGATAGATGTGTATAGGAGTGTATGGGTTGTAGAAAAATTTATATGGATTTGTGTGGTGTGGTGTTGTGTGCCGTGAGCTATAAGGAAAGGAGAGGAAAAGAGAGACTTTGTTGATTTTTGCTAAGTGTTTTCTTCCTATGTGATACCATCTAGTTACTTGTATGTATATATGACTTTCAATGGTCAATGATCAAGTATAAACATTCAACAAACATGATGAGGGTTTTAGGGAGTCTTGTTTACATGTTATTAGTCAAAGAGACAAGAAATGACTAGGTTTTAATGGCAAGAGTTGTACATTTGACCAAAGTGTAAGATTTCTTATATCTTTGAATCACTTGCCATAAATTCGGCCAAAATAAGATATATGTGATGTTGTTGAGTAATTTTTATGTATTGGGTATAAATGTGGGTATTTGTTGAAGCGTAGAAAAGTTTTGGTGGTTCCGGGAGTGCCTAAACGCAATTTATCGCGAAACGTATACACTTTACGTATCCGATAAAAATAAAATGAACAAAGTTAATAATTATTCTCAAAATAATTATATAACCCTTGCTTGATGTAAACATTTAATTGATTGATGCCCGTTTACATTGAACGCTAATTTTTAGCTTACGCGATTTAGCTTAACATTTACGATTTAAAGCAAACGCGTACAATACAAAAGGTACATTGTGGATTTATCGACGTCGTCAATAACTTAAGAACACAGGGTGTTATACGAAGCCCTAGTGCAAATACCAAAATACGCTAAATATCTGAAGAGTTTACTAATGTATAAATCCAGACTTAAAGAAGCTTGTACGAAGACAATGAACGAAAGGTACTAGTTGTCTTGCTCAACGAACTGCCATCAAAAGAAAAAGACCCTAAGAGTTTCACTACCCCTTGTTAAGTATTGGAGAAACATAAGGAAGCAGAAGACTTGGCTGCAGATCACTTATCTAGGTTTAATAATCCGCATATGGAGGTGTTAACTGAGAGGGAAATTCCTGATAAATTCTCAGACGATCATTTAATGATGCTAAAATCCAAGTTTAATGACGATGAACCATGGTATACGGATTTCATTAATTATATTATTGGAAAGGTTGTTCCCCCAAATTGGACCTTTGAAAAAAGAAAGAGGTTTTTCTCGCAAGTCAAGACTTACTTCTGGGAAGAACCTTATGCATTTAAACTGTGTGCGGATAATATAATGAGAAGATGTGTGGCTGGAAGTGAAACCATTGAAATTCTGGCGCATTGTCATTCAGGACCTACTGGTGGGCATCATAGTGCTAATGTTACTAGAAAGAAGGTTTACGAATCCAGATTTTATTGGCCTAGTGTCTTTAAGGATGCTAATGAGTATGTAAGACGATGTGATGCATGTCAAATATCAGGAAACATATCTTCAAGGAATGAAATGCCTTAAAATAACATTTAGGTATGCAAAGTCTTTGATGTTTTGGGATTAGATTTTATGGGACCATTCCCCTAATCTAGAGGTAATAAATACATATTAGTTGCTGTAGATTATGTGTTCAAATGGGTCGAAGCTCAAGCATTACCTACGAATGATGCGCGTGTTATGGTTAAATTTTTAAGACAGTTATTCGCAAGGTTCAGAGTTCCTAAAGCTTTGATTAGTGATAGAGGGACATATTTTTGTAATTCCCAACTCAAAAAAGCGTTACAAAGATATGGCGTGACTCACAAATTATCCACGGCGTATCACCCTCAATCTAATGGACAAACTGAAGTTACTAATAGGGCTATCAAGCGTATTCTAGAGAGATCAGTGGGGTACAATCCTAAAGGTTGGTCGGAAAAACTTAACGATGCATTGTAGGCATTTAGGATGGCCTACAAAACACCGACAAGGTGTACACCTTTTAGATTAGTTTATGGGAAGGCATGCCCTTTACCTGTAGAGATCAAGCATAAGGCACATTGGGCATTAAAACAATGTAATATGGATCTAACGCTTGCTAGCGAAAGTCGTCTTATGTAGCTTAATGAGTTAGCCGAATTGAGAGATGGTGCTTATGAGAATACTAGAATTTACAAAGAACGAACCAAGAAATGGCATGATTCTAGACTTCATGGTGATAAAGATTTTAAGGTAGGCGATCAAGTGCTACTTTATAATTCTCGTCTGAAGATGTACCCTGGAAAACTTAAGTCAAAATGGAGCGGTTCAAACATTGTTAAAACGGTGTATCCACATGGGGCTATAGAAATCACTGACAGGGACGGGGTTAGCTTCAAGGTCAATGGACAACGATTGAAGAAATATTACGGAGGTAACATTGACAAAGAGGATGATGAGGTTATAGAGTTCGAGAATGGTGTGACGTGAGGCTGGAAGGAGTCTAACTTAAAGACTCTCACAAAAACAAAAGTGCTTCCCGGGAGACAACCCGAAATGTTATTTAATTTTATCGAGTCTGGCTTCCCAGACATCAATATGGCGTATCCGCTCCATACTATACGGCGTATTGATTGTCTGGACGTTATCAGTCTTTATTTTTTTTGCACCTTTAAAAACATTATTGTCAGTTCTGTCAATACGGCGTATTCATGCATGATGTGCTGTCGTGTAGGGTCAATTATTTGATTATCAAGTTTTAAATTTATATTAAGCCGACAAACCTAAAACAACACTTTAACGAGCAGTGTACCCGGTCAAGATGGAGTTCGCGGTAACTAGGGTGTCAAACACTAAGAGTGGAATATTAATCTTATATTCTATTGGTATTTTAATTAGTTTATTTACTGGTTAAACCTATGCTATGTACGTTGTCTATTGATATGGGGGTTTTCAGCCTGAGAGACTGGCACAAGTTTGGTGGAAACAAATACCAATTCAATACACAATAAACACAAAAGAAGAAGACTAGAAGATAGAAAAGCAGTACAAGCCAAATGATAGAAAACTGTATTAGCCATATTAAATCTGGTTCAATGCTGGTTTGTTTGTTTTAGTGCAATGATTTACTTATCTCGAAGCGGCATATCATTCTTAAGACTTAGGCGGGACATCATCCTAAGACCTAGACACGATTAATCCTGTAATAATTAATGCATCAGCATAAAGCATCCTTTAGTTTAATTATAATCTATCTTAGAGAATTAAAGCAGTGGTGATCCTGTTAAAACCCTAGCCCAACGGGACTTTACCCACTTATTGTTTGACGGTGTTTTATATACTAGTAGTCCACTATTCCAATCTTTATCAGTTAATTAAGAGCATGATTGCTGAAACATAAACGGGTCACCTACCGGTCCAACTAAGCTCATAATCAAAACACAAAGACATAACGTTTTTTGTGATCCTATTGGTCCAATAATATAAAACACGATATGGAGAGATATCCTGGTATCTAGATTACTTGGTCCGTCTCATTAGATCTAGTTGAATGATAGGTCGCATATTCAAACACATAAACAAGTATGAGGTGATAAACATAATTAAACAATCAACGATAAATTAAGAAATCAATTTTGAAACAAACCAAACATTAAACTTTCATTAAGATGGCTAATACCCAAGGGTATTAGCCCACATCCATTATAATTATACAAGCGTAATCAAACAATGAAAATCGAACGATTAAGAGAGTAAAAATTACACGATGTCTTCTATGGATTCATGATCAATGCTTGACCTTGGTGGCTGATCTTCTCTCCTAAGATTCGTCTTTAGTGAGTATGGTATAAAGAATATGATATTGCACACTGAAAACTCGTTATTGAGTCTTCTATTTATAGCGTCTAAAAAAGACTCGATACGCCGTATCCAGCAAGGTCGATACGGCGTATTGGGCTGGATTCCTTGGAGTGCGCGCTACGTTCATAATAAATCTTTGATATCATTCCTAATTTACTTGATTTATTGTATCTTCGAATAGTTATCTTCATGGATACGGCGTATGTAGACAGCATGGATACGCCGTATTGGGAATTGGTTAAACGTGTTTTCTTGTGAAGTCTTGGCGCAGATACGCTATATGTCACACCCCGTCAGTGGCGGAAACACGAGATGCGACAATACCATTCATCGCACAAGATACAAGATCATACACTTTATAATTTACATTCATGAAACTTGAGTTTACAGAAATTTTACAAGTTAAAAACTTGACATAATACATTAATCATGACCATCTCGACCCAGTCCCCTTGGGTTACATCTTTTCTCTTCCAATACCATTCACATACCTTTGATTTGACACACCTAAAAATGATACTCGAAAACGTCAACAATAATGTTGGTGAGCTCGTAGGTTTGACCTTAAACCCAAAAGCTGTGCCAATATTTCAACAGTGGACAATAGTGTTATATGACAGTGAATATATGCAAACAACCTTAGCATCACAGCTAATCAATAACCATATGTCACTTACGCACCTAAAGGGCCTACCAGCTGGAGCACTAAAATTAGGGTAGGACCACACACAAACCTGGGTAGGCATACCCATCCGCTCTAATAACCACACAAATACTGGGTAGGTGTACGCATCCGATCCAAACAATCATGCAAATACTGGGATAGGCGTACCCCTCCGATCCAAACAATCATTTAGCACATAATATTCACATATCAGTCATAAGCACGTAACTTGTCCTAAAAACAAAACCACATTTCGCACAGATCAATTCAAAACATTTCAAAACACATTTGAGTATCAATTTCCCCCAACAGAAAAACCAGTAAAAAGTGGGGCTACGAGAACTCACCTCAATCAGCAATAAAAAACAACCGCACAATCTAAAAATAAGGCAGAACATAATCAATCTCTACGCAAGCGCACAATGTACCCGACAACAACCTAATATACACCCACCATATCAATACTCGTACAAAATTATCTTATTGTTCAAGTGTTCGTCTTTACTTACGCAAAATCCTCATTTTCATCCCAAAATCCCATTTTAAATCCATATCATTCCAAACTCGTTATCTCATACCGTTAACTCATCACAAAAACCGCCGTCTTATTACCAAGACTTTATCTCGTTATCAAAACTTTACTTCATATTATGGTTGTGTGGTAATTACGCGAAAACAACTCAAAAACACTTGGGCAAAGTGCGACATCAATACAACACAGCTCAAAACACCTCAATCCGTTAAACGGTACAATCGACCAGAATACTCCGCGAAAAACTAACGAAAAGAAATGAGCAAGAGCTCAAAAGCCGAAGATAAATAATCCACATTTCCGTAATCAATACGATATATATATATATATATATATATATATATATATATATATCTGTTATATATATCTCTGTATATATTTATTACATATATATATAATATATTACATAAATATATATATATGACAATATATATATACAACATAACATAAATACAGAGATAATTTTAAATATAAATAATAATATTTGTATTATATATTTCGTCTTATTATCTGGCTAACGGGGTACAACGTCTCGTCATCAATTATGTCCAATGGTTTTAGTTTTGACACTAAATCTCCTATAAAACTTATCCTTTACTTCCTCAAATAAAATTGACACAACGATTATAAATATTAAATATATATAAAAAAGTTTCGAGAATTTACGTCTATCGCCTTGTATTAAATCTTCAAGTAAAATGACTATATATTATCAAAATATTGAAAACTTCATCTCTTTTTAACAAAATCTCTAAGTATATAATTCTTTAAAAAATTCGGCATGACCCGTACATTTTTACGACTTTTTCCAAGGTCTTAAACCTTAATCCAAAACACTTTTCACAAACCCGACATCTTTCGACAACATCAATACCTTCAACACGTTTTATCAAACCATAGCAAAATAATCCCTTTACATTCGACAAGTCTAACAAAATCCCTCTTAGTCCAACACAAATCTTTTAGTCCATTTAATAGTCCACTAATTCATTTACTTGTCATTGGGCCTTATGGCCCATTATGGTCTTAAATACTTAGCCCGATAGTAAAGACTTAATCCATACCTCTTTTCATAAGTCTAAAAATATAACCCCAAATCCAATGGACCTTAAGCCCATTAAGCCAAATCGAAAATAAGCCATAAGCTTAATATATAAGCCGAAAACCAAATAAGCTATAGGCTTTATATATAAGCCGAAAACCAAATAAGCTATAAGCTTAATATATAAGCCGAAAACCAAATAAGCTATAAGCTTAATATATAAGCCGAAAACCAAATAAGCCATAGGCTTATCAAAATAAGCCAAAAATCATAAGCTCAAAATAAGCCGAAAATCATAAGCTCAAAATAAGCCGAAACCAAAACCAAACCCAATAACCAAAAAAACCAAACCCATTATTTTGATCCATTAACCAAATCAAATATCCAAGTCCAATAAGCAAACCAAGTGGGTCAAGCCCACTTTAGCGCCGGACCACACAACCAAACGGACCCTTACTTGGGCCAAGCCCAAACCGAAAACATACATACCCAAATAAGCTATAACCTAGCTTATTAAATAAGCAAATCATCCAAATAATCTCTTTTTACGCATTTTCATAAAATGAAAAATTACCACAACAACCATTTTATTTAAACTCAAAAATCTTTTCTTTCCTTTTTTTTAGCCGTCGAACAAACACCCCTTTTTACACTTTCGATTTCAAGTTTCGACCTTTTTGACGATCAACTTGTACAACTAGTGTATTAACACTATAATAACCACAAAAGTACAACTTTTAACAAATTTTAGAAAACTTACAGGTTTGGATGACCTTGGTTCGGTTTTGACGCGAAAGGAATGAATTTGTACACCTTTTATATAACCCGCGTCTACTAACTATCAACCCACTAACTATTCTTAACTCGTGTTCTTGTGAAAATCTTCAAAATCTTTGTTTTTCCCCTCCTTGTGGTTCGTCCGATTTGTAGAGAGAGAGAGAGGAAGAGATAGAAATTTTTTGTTATTTTGAAAATGAGAGAATGATGAAAAATTTGTTAAGGTGGAGGAATATATGTGCACCAAGGGAACATACTAGCAAAATTTTAGCCTTCTTGTCCCATCTTATCCCATATAGGCGTCCAAGCATCCTTGGAGGCCTCGGGTCTTCCTTTTTGTGTCGAGATCACTTAAAAACTCAATTTTCATCTATTTAAAATGTCAACCAAACTTAGTTATTATTTCTATTGCGTTTAAAATTATTTTTCCATAAACCTGGGTTATTCACACGCCACTTATCACCTTAAATTGCTACAAAAATCAATTTTGAGCCGTTATCGGCCGACTCCGGACCAAAAACACGCATTTTTGACAAAACTCAACCGAACCTTGCTCATCCATTTAAGAACAATCCAAATCACAAAATATGACTTGACAAATTTTTTTCAACCAACATTTCAGCTTCTTACGACCGTTACAGTCTTTTACCGAATTTCACGAAAACAACCATTTTTTTGATAATTTTCAAATCTCACACTTACGATTTACGATTTAAATCAATGTTATTTCATTAATATAAATTTATTAAATAAATAAACCCATATACACATTCCCAACTTCATTAATCTCCATACTCGAATAAACTGCCGTGCCGGTACGCGCTGCGTGACGATTTTTCGCTAAAGGCGAGAAAACTTCTCGGAAAGCACTGAAAACCTCAAATCCATTCTAAAACAGAAAAACGAATCAAAAATGATTCATTCACGAACTCAATACTTCATCAGACTCCCGGTTAAACTGAAACCGTTTTACGCAAAAATAGTCAACATAAGTCAACTTTTCAGCTTTCATCTGGAAAACTGACAAGATCGAAAGACTTCAAAATACAAAACTATAATATTTTATAATACTTAACCCTGGAAATATTACCGGTTATCACAGTCTCACCCCCTTAAAGGAATTTCGCCCCGAAATTCAACTCAAATCATCAATTCACAATACTGACAGGAAACTCCATTCCTCAAAGAATCACATCAAAGACTAGGATTTAGTCTATTCATGCGAGGTTTCTTAAGATCCCTCTAAAGACTAAGTCTTTCCACAGTCCAATCCTACACTTTCTCACGGTCAATCCATATCTGGTTACAAAATTATGATAGCCTCTCATACTATCTCTTAGATTCACAATTTCTCAAACCTAGGTCTCTCTGTCTCAGTCGGGTGTCAGGATACGATCCCGTCCTCGACGTGACGACAATTCTATCAGAATTGGCATTGCCAAATCTTTTTGGTTATCCAACCAACGGGACTAACCTTATAGGGTATACGACTCAAGAACGCCCATGGTTCTTTACCAACACTTACTTACTCAAAATATTAAGATATGAATATATTATGGTTCTCAACACTTACTTATGCTCAAGTAAACTTTACTTGGTCGAACAATCTCGGCTCTACCCTTCTAGGAAGGCCCTTTCATAATCTAAACCACCTCATTATACGCTTTAAACCTTTCCAAATCAATCCTACTCAACGGTTGTCTTAAATCTCACTTCACTCAGGTAGGTCAAAATACCTCTCAAAAGCTTACAAAATCAAAGGTATGACCAGGTTTCCAAACCGATCATCACCACTCTTTCCAATACTCCCCGTGACCATTCACGGTCTAATACCTTCCTATTAGATCTCCTAACAAGACGGTAAAATGATCAGCCCGAATACATTTCGAGCCTACAGAATATACTACTGCACCGTACGCCAAGTCATAATAAGGAAGTGGGTAACCGCTCTATCATGAGCAACCAATCGCAATGCTCTCACACACGGGCAAAACTGCGCTCTTAAGTTAACACGAAACAACACAAAATACCGCTATCCACGAATTATCAAACAAAATTTTCCTTTACTAATATGAAACGGTTTCCATACAAATTACCTAATAATTAGAATGATTCGCTATAACTACCAATACAAAAGAAACTTTTCTAATCATAACCGACACTAACCGATACTACCCGGTTTAGTGATATACACAGCTACTAATCCAAACCTCATATACCCTACGCATCTCCTCTGGGCTCCTGCCCTCTCCTCATACTATCAACAACCTTGGCCAACTTTAATCGCGCACGTCTCTCCTCAGCAAGCTATAACCGCAAATCCTGGTTCTCTCCCTGCATATCACTGATGGCATGACACAGAGCTGCTCTCTGTGCATCTGTCTGACCTTCCCATGACTCCAGGGCTAATACCGGTCTCCATATCGCTCCAAATGTCACTGCGACTCGCTCCTGCTCATACTCTAAGCTCCTAAACCGGTACCTCTGGGAGAAAATCTCATCCCTAACCGCCCCTGACCTAGTAAATAGCTCTCCTATGTCCCTATTATACCTCTCAAATAGAGCAGGAGATAGCTTCTCTAATCGTACTGCATGATCACGAATCAATCCCCCCTGCATCTCGACTTGAGCTCCTAGCTCAGTCAGAAATCCCTCAGTCTCAGCCGTAGCAGGTGAAGCTACAGGTGATGGTACAGTCAACGGTATCATAGGTGATCAAACAGGTGAAGGTACAACAGAAGGTGATGGGGAAATGGAAAGTAAACCAGACGTCCACTCGGGTGAAGGTGGTGTCTGTACAGGTGGTGCCGGTGGTGGGTAAGCATGAACATCAATATAAATCATACCGTCCTCCGGGTCTGTCCATGTGGTGAGTGTGGGCTGTCTAGATGCCGATACCCTCTCAGGTCTCTCGGACTCTGGTGCAGATCCAGAACCCTGTCCGACCTCAAACGTACTGTATACATGATCCTCCTCTAATGCTAACTCTCAAAGCCTCAACGCTACATACCCAAGTCCTAAAGGCGCGCTCACAGCTGTCCCCACAACCAAAGCTGCATGCTGCTGAACCCCAAGTACAGCCTCCTACTCCTCCTCTAAACCAAGACCATCACTCTCTATACTATGACCCTCGTCGTCTAACCCATAACTCTCATCATCCATACCATAACTCTCTTCATCCATACCGGGGCCCTCGACCCCCGCAGCAAGACCCTCGTCCCCTGCAGCAGAATCCTCATCCTTTGCAGTAGGACCCTCGTCCTCTGTGTCCTCACTCACATTGTCAGAATCCAAACTCTCCTCTATCTTCTCATCCTCCTCCTCATCATCCTCCATACTATCCTCTACTAACTCGGACGTACCCCGATAACGCTTCCGTGAAGGAAGGTCTGGCAGTGACACAGATGGCGAACTCTCATAAGAGGACCTAAACCTCTTATGGAACGCGGACTCAGACATAGCTGCCACCTCTGCCATACTGGCAGAGAGGCCCGACAACATCGCAGGTGGAGCGCGCACAGCCATACGTGCGGTCCTACAGAGAATGGGAACCAAAACGGGTGGTGTACTCTTAGATAGTGATGTAGGTGGTGCTATAGTAAGGGGTAACTCAAGTGTGTCAGTATCAATGGGGTCCTCGAAAGGCTCAGACTCAGTGTCCGTCCCATCCAAATAAGCCTGCCTAATGGCCTCATAAGGATCCTCAGGAAGTGGTACGGGCACTCGGGAGCTTTGAGCTCCGTCAGCCTGGGTGGAACTCTCTGGGTCAACAAACAATGGGGTAGACATCCTGTGATAACACGATAAAAGGGTATAAGTATAAAATATTATTATCCAAATTATTAGCATCATTATACTTACATATACAAATCATTATAGCGTTTGAAATTAGACGTTCGTAAACGTATATATACATATATATATCCTTATATATATATATATATATATATATATATATATATATATATATATATATATTAAATATTAAATATATCGGGGAGAATACGAACAATGAATAATCATTGACCAGGTTCGATACCGAACATGCACAACTGGTCAACACATAAAACACATAATCTACAAAAGCATGTTCCCAAATCACGTCGCTACCTGCGACTATCTACAAAATTTCTCAAGGCAACACGCACTACACTAAGGCAAGCATGGCCAACATCAATCAATCAATCATTGCTACCCGCGACAATTTCACCTACATTCTTAAGGCATCGCACACTACTACTACTAAGGCAGCATGACAATCCTAAAATCAACATAATTTTAATCTCAACACTCGCAAGTGTTCTCATCACTTCACATCCTATCATTTTTAAGTGGTTACATTACTTATACATCCCTTCCCTCCTCTAACATAACTTTTAGAAAACTAACCCCATCATTTCCTAGTCCTTCCTGGATTAAGCATAGTTGATCAGGCTATGCGTAATTTAAGAAAAATACTATGAACTGCTCGAGTTATTTGACTTTAGCCATGTTCGAGGTTCTACTAAAAATAGACTTCACTTTTTGGTTATAGTTGCGCTTTTTATTTTTTTTTAAAAACTGGCATTCTCTATAAACTTGGCTCTGATACCAATCTGTCACACCCCGTCAGTGGCGGAAACACGAGATGCGACGATACCATTCATCGCACAAGATACAAGATCATACACTTTATAATTTACATTCATTAAACTTGTATTTACAGAAATTTTACAAGTTGACATAATACATTAATCATGACCATCTCGACCCAGTCCCCTTGGGTCACATCTTTTCTCTTCCAATACCATTCACATACCTTTGATTGGTGTCACACCCCGACAATGGCGGAAACTCGAGAATGCAACATAATGATCAATCATAACACAAGATACAAAAATAGAGAAAACTACCTTGAATAAACTCTAAGTGCTATGAAGACCATCAACCTTGAACAAACTCAAGTGATGTCCCAAATCGCTACTAAAATACACAATCTCTTACACTTATTCAACTGCCCACACAGGGGACCATAATCCAAACTTAATCTAAAACATCTAAATACCAGATTCAAACAACAAGCAAGCAATACTTCAAACGAAAATCCACACGGGATACTTCTAAGTCTACTATCACAATCACCAAACTACTCTTCTTTCACTTCACTTGAAAATGATACTCAAAAACGTCAACAATAATGTAGGTGAGCTCGTAGGTTTGACCTTAAACCCAAAAGCTGTGCCAATATTTCAATAGTGGACAATAGTGCTATATGACAGTGAATATATGCTAACAATCCAAGACATAGCATCCCCGCTAGTCATATCTCAACATCCAATAATAAACCCAGAGTCGCAACTCCCAAATCACTAATGTACCTAAAGGGCCTACCAGCTGGAGCACTATATTAGGGCGAACCACACAGAATCTTGCATGCCAAACACAGCACATGCAAGTACCACACATAACCTTGCATGTCAAACACAGCACATGCAAGTACCACACAGAACATTGCATGCCAAACACAACTTATGCAAGTACCACACAAAACCTTGCCATGCCAAACACAGCACATGCAAGTACCACATAGAACCTTGCATGCTAAACACAGCACATCCAAGTACCACACAGAACCTTGCCATGCCAAACACAGTACATGCAACTAAGTCAACACATAATATTCACATAGTAGTCATAAGCACATAACTTGTCCCAAAAACAAAACCACATTTCGCACAGATCAATTCAAAACATTTCAAAACACATTTGAGTATCATTTTCCCCCAACAGAAAAACCAGTAAAAAGTGGGGCTACGAGAACTCATCTCAAACAAGTCTTTAACAACCCAATCTCAATCACACAAGCAAATGCAACGACGCCCGCACACGACCTAGTCCAGTTAATGTCCCAATTAATCATCCAATTCCAAAACAATCTTCACGCTTGATACATAGTGTCTTAGACGCGTTGTACAATTACCCAAAACAGTTTAGTGGTGTGATGGTTGGTGACTTAACTCCACAATCATATCAATCTCATTCCTCGATAATACATACTTATACTATTTAGAGAAAATAGGTAAGTAATATAAATAAATATTTATAATTAATAATTATAAGTATATTTCGACAAGTCTATTCGGTAAACCTTAGACACTTCAAAATAATCATTATACGGTTGAAAATGATACGTTTACTCGTAATAAACACATTAGAGAAGTTTCGAGAAAAAATATATTTTTCATCTTTTAGTGAATTTATTAAATAAATAAAATAATTAAATATTATTTTATTATTTAAAATCAAAAATCATGTTTTTAAGAAAATTTCTAAGTATAAACTTTTTATGAAATTTCAACATGACCCGTACGTTTATACAACGTTTTCCAAGGTTTCAAACCTTATTTTCAACAATTTTTCACAAATTCGACACTTTTCGACAAAATTCTGAAATCTCAATCTTTAACGCTTACCAACACTTTTTCCCTAAAATATCATTCAATATCACTTCGTAAATACATTTCTACTTTCAAAAGTCCGTCAAAATTCTCATAACTACTAAATATCGCTTATTGGGCTTTAAGGCCCAACAAGGGTCCATTATCACATTTATAAGTCAAAAATATAATCCAAGTCCAAAACCAAGGTCCATTTACATATATAAGTATATACTTAAAAGTAGAAAATAATCCGGACCACAATAAGCCCTCCCATTAAGCCGCGGCTTAAATAGACTTATTGGGTCGTGAGTCTAATAGCTCAAAAATACGTATATTAAGCTTGAAAATAAGCTAATAAGCTACGTATCGCATTTGGTTACTACCATAAGCCTCAAAAATAGTCCACAACATACGCCATAACACAAAAATAATCAAAATCACTTTCCTAGTGATTTTGGGAAGATTTCGTGGCATATAAGCCCAAAATAAGCTAAAAAAAGCTTAAAAATAAGCCCGAATAAGCTATACAAGCTACTATCCAAAAATAAGCATTCTAGCATTATATATTATTCAACCATCACGACCACGACATCAAAACTACAAAAACCCTCTTTTTCCTTTTCTTTTTACACGAACCAAACACACCTTTTTTCTTTCGTTTCGCTTCTAAAAATCAATTTCCACAACGATCAACTTGTACAACTAACATCTATGCATCAAAATAAACCCAAAAGGACAAACGAAATTTAAACTTGAAAACTTACAAGAAAATCTTCAAAAATGTATATTTTGACACGAACCGGACAACCTAAACGTTGTTTAAATGAACACCCAAACACTCGTATCAACCCGAAATATCACGTTCTCGATCAAAGTTGGAATATGGTGGTTTGTGGTGGCTTAGGGGCGGACGATCAAAGGCACACACACAAAAGTGTGTGTTTTATTTTTTTTGAAATGAAAAGAAAATGAGTGGAATTATCTAGTGAATGACATAAATGTGTACCAATGCAAGACACGGAATCTAAAATCATATCTCCTTGTTCCCTTCTTGACCATTTGACCGGCTATGACATCCAAGGGGCGTCGGGTTCTTCTTTTCGTGTTGAAATCACTTGAATACTCATAAAACTCAACCGTAAAATTTACCCCAAAGTTAATTAGCATTTTTATTCACCTTAAAAGTACTTTTCCATTAACCTAGAGTATTCACATGATATATTTTCACTTTAAACCCTTTCAAAGCTCACTTGGACATTAACGGATGTGTCAGACTCGTTTTTTGGCATTTCTCAAAATTCACGGGTCGAACCACCCGAAATACGAATAACACAATAATACCTTCCAAAAGGGATTATTAATAACAATAAACCTCAAATCATCACATATCTCATAAAATCACCAACGTCAACACGGTACAAAATCTGAATAAACTAACAAAAGTCAAATAGTCAAAGAACTATTAATGAAATATTCAGAACACAAAAAGGACAAAGGTTACATTCTACCCTCTTAAAAGAATTTCGTCCCCGAAATTCAACTACTAACATTACTAAACAAATGCGGGTACTTCAATTTCATTTGATCTTCACGTTCCCACGTGAATTCAGGGCCACGTTTCGAATTCCACCGAACCTTGACGATGGCAATCCTACTACGCTTCAACTTCTTAAACACTCTTTCCAAAATTTCCATAGGCTCTTCCACAAAATTCAACTTAGCATCAACTCGAATCTCATCCAAATGCACTTTCAGTGTTGGATCAGCCAAACACTTCTTAAGGTTCGACACATGGAACGTGTCATGAACACCATTCAATTCCTCAAGCAAATCTAACCGATAGGCCACAGGGCCTACTTTCTCAATAAT
>BQNB010152866.1:0-15713 GCA_026074375.1 Tanacetum coccineum
ACTGCTCAAAAAGGAGAAACTGTATGCTAAGTTTTCTAAGTGTGAATTCTGGCTAAGAGAAGTGCAGTTTCTTGGGCATGTGATTAATGGTAATGGGATTCATGTAGACCCTATTAAGATTGAAGCTGTTAAGAATTGGAAAGCCCCTAGAACTCCGACTGAGATTCGTTCATTCTTAGGATTGGCTGGATATTACCGTAGGTTCATTGAGAACTTTTCTAAGATAGCTAAGTCTCTTACTATCTTGACTCGGAAATGTAAGACTTTCAATTGGGGTGAGAAACAGGAATGGGCATTTCAAACCTTGAAGGATAAGTTA
Organism: Tanacetum coccineum; assembly: GCA_026074375.1. Lineage (NCBI taxonomy): Eukaryota > Viridiplantae > Streptophyta > Magnoliopsida > Asterales > Asteraceae > Tanacetum > Tanacetum coccineum. Next base: position 320 of record BQNB010152866.1, read on the forward strand.
TGTAATGCGCCTGTTCTAGCTCTCCCCGATGGATCGGAAGACTTTGTGGTATATTGTGATGCGTCCGAGATAGGACTAGGCTGTGTGTTAATGCAAAGATGTAAAGTGATAGCCTACGCGTCTAGGCAGTTGAAAATTCACGAGAAGAATTATACTACCCATGATTTAGAGTTGGGTGCGGTCGTGTTTGCACTTAAGATCTGGAGACATTATCTGTATGGGACAAGGAGTGTCATCTATACGGATCATAGGAGTCTTCAGCATATCTTTAGTCAAAAAGAGTTAAATATGCGACAGCGTCGCTGGATAGAGTTGTTTAGTGATTATGACTGTGAATTGCTACACCCCCTCATGGTAAGGCGAATGTGGTGGTGTGTGCCCTAAGTAGGAAGGAAAGAGTAAAGCCTAAGAGAGTTAGAGCTATGAATATGATCCTTCAGTCGAGTATCAAAGATAGGATACTAGCGGCTCAGAAGGAGGCTGTGGATGAGTTCGCAGTATTGCAAAAAGGTTTAGATGAGATGATAAAACAAAAAAGTGAGAACTTTGTACTACCTGGATTGAATATGAGTACATTTGAAGGGTGAGGTGAGAACCCTGATAATGGATGAAGCCTATAAGTCGAAGTACTTTGTACAACCAGGAGCTGATAAGATGTATTATCATTTGAGAGATAGGTATTGGTGGCCTGGAATGAAAAAGGATATAGCTGAATATGCTAGTAAGTGTTGACTTATCTGAAGGTTAAGGCTGAGCATCAAAGGCCATCTGGCTTGCTCTAGCAACTTGAGATTCCCGTATGGAAATGGGAAGGGATAGCTATGGATTTTGTGACTAAGTTGCCTAGAACTAGTAGTGGGCATGACACAATCTGGGTCATTATGGACCGATTGACTAAGTCTGCTTATTTTCTACCTTTGCGTGAGGATTATAAGATGGAAAAGTTGGCTAGATTGTATTTGAATTAGATATTTGCTAGACATGGTGTGCCAATCTCGATTATATCAGATCGTGATAGTTGTTTCACATTGAGGTTTTGGCAGTCAATGCAAGAGGCATTAGGGATAGTTTAGATATGGAGTACGGCTTATCACCTCAGACGAATGTCAGATTCTGTGAGGCGTATGATTCAGGAATTTTGTAATTACATGCTTAGAGCGTGCGTCTTGGACTTCGGAGGAAGTTGGGATGTTCATCTTCCATTGGTTGAGTTTTCGTATAACAATAGTTATCATTCTAGTGTGAGATGTGCTCCGTTCAAGGCATTGTATAGTGGAAAGTGTCATTCACCAATTATGTGGGCTGAGGTTGGAGAAGGTTAGTTGATAGGACATGAGTTAGTGCAAGAGACCACTGAGAAGATCTCGCAGATTACGGATAGACTTAAGGTTGCGCGTGATCGTCAGAAAAATTATGCTGATAAGAGGAGGAAGCCTCTAGAGTTTAGTTTAGGTGACTATGTCTTGCTCAAAGTGTCGCCTTGGGAAAGGTGTGGTAAGCTTTGGGAAGAAAGGGAAGTTAGCACCTAGGTTTGTTGGACCGTTTGAGATTATTAAGAAAGTAGGCCTTGTGGCATATCGATTAGATTTGCTTGAGGAATTGAAAGGTGTTCATGACACGTTTCACGTGTCGAACCTTAAGAAGTGTTTGGCTGATCCAACACTGAAAGTGCCTTTGGATGAGGTTCAAGTTGATGCTAAGTAGAATTTTGTAGAAGAGCCTGTGGAAATCTTGGAAAGAGAGTTTAAGAAGTTGAAGCGTAGTAGGATTGCCATCGTCAAGGTGCGGTAGAATTCAAAACGTGGCCCTGAATTCACGTGGGAACGTGTAGATCAGATGAAATTGAATACACGCATTTGTTTAGTAATGTTAGTAGTTGAATTTCGGGGATGAAATTCTTTTAAGGAGGGTAGAATGTAACTTTTGCCCTTTTTGTGTTCTGAATATTTCATTAATAGTCCTTTGACTATTTGACTTTTGTTAGTTTATTCAAATTTTGTACCGTGTTGACGGTGGTGATTTTTATGAGATATGTGATGATTTGAGGTTTATTGTGATTAATAATCCCTTTTGGAAGGTATTATTATGTTATGTGTAATCCGGGTGGTTTGACCCGTGAATTTTGAGAAATGCTGAAAAACGAGTCCGACATGTCTGTTAATATCCAAATGAGTTTTAAAGGGTGTAAAGTGAAAATATGTCATGTAAATACTCTAGGTTAATGAAAAAGTATTTTTAAAGTGAATAAAAATGCTATTTAACTTTGGGATAAATTTTACGGTTGAGTTTTACGAGTATTTAAGTGATCCCGACACGAAAAGAAAGGCCCGGGACTCCCTTGGATCCCATGGCCGGTCATAGCAAGAAAAGAGAGACAAGGAGGCTTAATTTTAGCTCCTTTGTCTAAAGTTGTACACATAAGATGCCATTTTTCCCAAAAATCCTTATCATTTCATTTTCAAAAAAAACACACACCTAAGAGTGTGTGTGTGTTCGTCCGCACCTACAACAACACAAACACATAAATTTTTGAAGTTTGATCAAGAAAACATGAAGACATAAATATTTGGGGTTGATTCTAGTGTTTGGTTATTCATTTAAACAACGTTTGGGTTGTCCGGTTCGTGTCGAAATCTACAAATTTGAAGATTTTCTTGTAAGTTTTCAAATTTAGTCCTTTTGGGTTTATTTTGATGCATAGATGTTAGTTGTACAAGTTGATCGTTGTGAAAATTAATTTTTGGAAGCGAAACGAAAGAAAAAGGGGTGTTTGGTTCGTGTAATAAGAAAAAGAAAAAGAGGGTTTTTGTAGTTTTGATGTTGTGGTCGTGATGGTTGAATAATATATGATGCTAGAATGCTTATTTTTGATAGTAGCTTGTATAGCTTATTCGGGCTTATTTTTAAGCTATTTCTTGGCTTATTTTGGGCTTATATGCCACGAACCACTTCCCAAAATCACTAGAAAAGTGATTTTGATTATTTTTGTGTTATGACGTATGTTGTGGACTATTTTTGAGGCTTATGGTAGTAACCAAATGCGATACGTAGCTTATTAGCTTATTTTCAAGCTTAATATACGTATTTTGGAGTTTATGGACTCACGACCCAATAAGTCTATTTGAGTCGCGGCTTAATGGGAGGGCTTATTGTGGTCCGGATTATTTTTACATATAATTATATACTTATATATGTAAACGGACTTTGGTTTTGGACTTAAATTGTATTTTGGACTTATATATGTTCGCTAATGAGGCACCATTGTTGGGCCTTAGGCCCATTAAGAGATATATAATAGTTTATGAGAATTTTGATGGCTTTGAAAGTGAAAATGAATTTACAGTGATATTAACGATTTGAAGAAAAACGTGTTGGTAAGGTTAACGGATTGAGATTTTGGAATTTTTCGAAAGTGTTTAGAATTTGTGAATAATGTTGAAATAAGTTCTGAAACCTTGGAAAACGTGTTTAAACTGTACGAGTCATGTCGAAAATTAAAAATTCTTGTAAAAAGTTTATTATTAGAAAATTTCTTAAATAACATGATTTTTTGATTTTTAAATAATAAATAATATTTAAGATATTTTATTTTTTTATTTAATGAAGTTAACTAAAAGTCGAACAAATATAATTTTTATCGAAAACTTCTCTATAGTGTTTTATTATTTGTATAAAGTTTCATTTTCAACCGTATAATGATTATTTTGAAGTGACTAAGGTGTACCGAATGGACTTGCTAAGTATATTTGATAATTAATAATTATTAAATCTTTTTATATTACTTATCTATTTACGCTAAATAGTATAAATATGTATTATCGAGGAATGAGATTGATATGATTGTGGAGTTAAGTCGTCAACCATCACACCACTAAATTGTTTTGGGTAATTGTACAACGCGTCTAAACTCTATGCATCAAACGTGAAGATTGTTTTGGAATTGGATGATTAAATTGGGACATTAACTGGACTAGGTCGTGTGCGGGCGTCGTTGCATTTGCTTGTGTGATTAAGAGTTGGTTGCTAAAGACTTGCTTGAGGTGAGTTCTCGTAGCCCCACTTTTTACTGTTTTTCTGTTGGGGGAAAATGATACTCAAATGTGTTTTGAAATGTTTTGAATTGATCTGTGCGAAATGTGGTTTTGTTTTTGGGACAAGATATGTGCTTATGACTGCTATGTGAATATTATGTGTTGTATGATTGTTTGGATCGGATGGGTACGCCTACCCAGTATTTGTGATATTATTGGATCGGATGGGTACGCCTACCCAGTATTTGTGTGATTATTGGAGCGGATGGGTACGCCTACCCAGGTTTGTGTGTGGTCCTGCCCTAATTTTAGTGCTCCAGCTGGTAGGCCCTTTAGGTGCGTAAGTGACATATGGTTATTGATTAGCGGTGATGCTAAGGTTGTTGCATATATTCACTGTCATATAGCACTATTGTCCACTGTTAAAATTGGCCATACTTTTTTGGTTTAAGGTTCAAACCTACTGAGCTCACCAACCATTATTGTTGACATTTCATGAGTATCATTTTAGGTGAAGGTAAAAAGAGAGTAGTTTGGTGATTGATAGCAGACTTAGAAGTATCCCGTGTGGAATTTCGTTTGAAGTCTTGCTTGGTTGTTGTTTTGATTTTAGTTTTTGGATGTTTTGGATTAAGTTTGGATTATGGTCCCATGTGAGGGAATTGGAATAATTGTAAGGTGCTGTTTGTTTATTAAGAGGCTCTGAATCTGAATGAAATGATATTGTTTGTTTTTTACTTTTTAAATGTCTGAACGATAAAAGTACAAATGAGTTTATTCTTAAAATCTGTTTTATTCTTACGAAACATAAACATGCTTAAAAATTATATAGAGCATTTTAGTCATAAAATTAACATAGTTGTGCAACGTGGGAATAAAATGTCTTAAAAAACATTCAATTTTTGTGTTCGCAATTATCTCACTCAATGTAGTCGTATATTATACTCACATTGGTTAAATCTCTTCATCATTTTGCAAATTGTTACTATCATTAACTTTACAACCATAAGATTGCGAAAGGAAAAAATTCCATATATACCTAAAACAAAAAGCATAATTTCATATATACCCAAATGACAAGTTTTCAATGCATATGTACAATGCTTTTAAAGCATGTATTGGGGAAATATGAGATTATGCTTTTTGGTTTGGGTATATATGGAATTGCCCCATTGCGAAAAATAAATTTTCATAATATACTTAACATTGTCAATTAACAATTAAAATACTTTTTAGTGAAAAATTTAAGCTCACGTGCAAATTACACGGGCCATAATTTAACTTCACAAACTAGTTATATATTATTACTGTTGTTTGAAAAACTTTTAAATGTTTAAACATTATTATCATTAGTATTTTGAACATTATATAATTAAAAAAAAGAAATTCTTTTTAACATAGTATTAATATTAAAATGAGAGTAAAAAAATATCTCACAAAACAAAGTGAGAAAAAAAAAGCAAACTAAAGAAAAAAAACAAAAAATAAAAGTAGAGAATGAAGAGGTATTAAGAGGCATCAAGACCCCCCATCCACATCTAGTTGGTTAAGATGGTGCAGCCTCTGACCGCGTCTGAACGAAAGAAAAAAAAAAAACGCTCTTAATGAGCCAAATGTCTGAGTGCGTGTGAATGAGTCAGATTAAGAGGCTCTTTTTGAAAAACAAACACCACCTAAGAGATTGTGGATTTTAGTTGCGATTTGGGACATCATTTGAGTTTGTTCAAGATTGATGGTCTTCATAGCACTTGTAATGATTCATACCATCATAGTATGATTTTATGTTATCTCTTATTTCGTTTTGATTGCAATCAATGCTTCTTGTATGAGTTTCTTAAGTAATGAATGAAACTACTTTATGATTTAACTTGTATGAATTGCTTTAGTGCTACTAGTTGGGGATATATTGTCTTGCATTTGTACCTATAACTTTGTTTTGTAGCAAACAAATTTTCGTATGATCGATTCCTTGGTACCTCAAAACGAGGGGGAGCATACATCAATGGGGAGTCTTGATATCGTTGACTTTTTTATTTCTACGACAATTCGACGATCATCCTTTTTGAATTCGACAAAAAAGGGGAGAAATGGAATGAAACTCATTAATAATCTTGAAACATTTAATTTTATACAAAATGAGTTTATATTTTGTCATCATCAAAAAGGGGGAGATTGTTAATACAAATAATGTCTAAAAACGTTATTTATATTTTTCGACCTATCTATTGTTTTGATAATAACAAAAATGTAAAACCGTTTATGATAAAAATAAACGTTTACAAATTATTAATAGTAAAATTCCATTTCTAATATTAGTGATTACTTAAGGTATGTACAAACTAATCATTAAACATTATTAGTGATCAAAAAAATATTTATTTCTTAACCATTACATTTTCACAAAAGTATTTATACAAAAAAAATATACAAAATATTTCTAATTAAAAGAAATTTTTTATTTAAAACTTAAATTTGAAATTCAAATTTTCCCCCTAAAATAAAAGCTTCCATACCAGATACAACCTTCCCCACAAAAAGACAAAAACAGGAGCGGAGTCTACTAGGCGGCCCCCAGATATATCTGGGACCGCCGGGACCGCCTGCATATGACCGTTGGGATTCCTGTCTATAAATACTACATTATTTCTGGCAAAAAAACACACCTCTTTGCATGAATTTTTCCAGTCTTTTTTCTCTCTCTAAAAACCTTCTTTCTCTCACTAAATTTCTTGATCACTAACATTGTTTGATCTTGTTTTAAGTGATCTAATCTCTTCTTCTCATCTCTCCTCTCTATCAAGTGCAAGAGAAGAACATTCATATTTGTCAAGAAACAAATTGTTATTTAGTGATCTCTCTTCTCTTTTTTTAAGTATCAAATCTCTATTGTAATTATCTTATGTAATTGTGTGATTTGGATTGTGTGTAAATCCGATAGTGTAGATCTTGTGAGTGTATAGTGTTGTGAAGTGGTAGATTGGTTCTAGCTAAGATTAGGACTCGACATTTAGCTTAGTGTCGGAAAATAACGTAAGCGATGTGTAAACTGTTTTCTCCGCCTGAAGGGAGCTTGTTGACATAGTAAAATCTTGGTTTGATTGTTCCTTCTATCATCTCTTTATATATTGTTGTGATTGTTATTTAGTAGTAGTTTAGATATTTAAATTGTTGATTGGTAGAACATACAACTCGAATCTAAGTATTTTGAAAGCAAACTTTTAAAACATAAAACGGATCTGTAAACTATTCAACCCCCTTTTAGTTTCCACAAAATGTATGATGATGTGAGTCCGGAGTTGAAAGATGCAAAGCTTGGTGATGAGGAGATGACTAATGCTGAAAAGGTAAATGCTGAGCTCGAGGAAGTTAATCAAGAGGATGCAAGTACTCAAGTTCAGGATGAAGCTCACGTAACAACTACTACTGCTCCTGCTCAGGTGGCAAGTTCTAGTCGATCTATTTCATCTAACTATGGTAGTATATTTCTCAACCTTGGTAACATTTCCTCGTTAGAGACAGAAATTATTTCTATGTTGGATGTTCAAGTTCCACATGAAAATCCAAATATTCATTCTTATTCACTGTTTACTGTACCGGTTTCAGTAATCCCTGAACCCACAATTCTTTCATCAATCCTTGAAATCGTTATAGCAGCTCCTGCAACAACCATTCTTCCATTCATTCCTCACTCTTAACAATCAACACCTATCCCTACACCAACAACTAATGAAGCTACAACCTCAACTCCTGCAATTCCAGAATCTGAAACCCTTTCTGCTATCCATCTTAGAGTATCAGACTTGGAAAAGGAGGTCAAAGAGCTCAAAAATGTTGATCACTCTTCAACACTCCTTGCAATAATCAAATCTGAAGTTCTCACAGTTGTCAAAGAGTACCTTGGAACAAGTCTAGATGATGCTTTTTATAAGGTGCTTTAGAGACATACTGCATAATTCATTATGGAACACTCCGTTTAATAACCATGATGCCGTATCATACCCACATGGTTCGTCGCCACTCTCTTCATCTGTATACACGATACTATTATATCATCATACTGGAGTGGTACAGGAATGTGCTCCTTATTGAAGTGTCTACAGTATATATGCATGCAGTCTACTTCAAGCAGTGTGTCTACTCGTGTCCATAGTCTGATATAACGATCCGATTGCCTTAGCTCTCACTGCCTCATGACTCACCACATCCTCTCCCTCACATAGCACCCTGCGAATAGCACCACCTACGCTCGACTCAGCCACCTCCCTCCTCCTCTCCTCCAGCCACATGCAGTCCCCATCCTCAGCCGTCTTCATACATCCTTCATTCTAGATAACAGTCACTTGTACTCGAAATATTTGATCAAAAAAGAACCTTGTTCTAAACAATGACTAAATCCAAGTCTTTTGACAGAAATCCCAAGTACAGGGCTCTATATCATGCTCTCATGGAGTCAATACTTGAGGATGAAGATGCCATGGACAAAGGTGTTGCTGAGAAGTTGAAGAAAAGAAAGCCAGATGATGCTGATAGAGATGAAGACCCTCCTGCTGGACCAGACCAAGGGTTAAAGAGAAGGAAGACGCATAAAGACGTTGAACCATCAATGAAGGTAAAGTCAACTGATACCTCCAAAAGCACCACCAAATCTCAACCAAAATCTACTGGCAAGTCTGCTCAAGAAGAGGAGACAATGTTTGAAGTTTGAGATACTCAATTGCCACAGAATCTAGGAGAAGACATAGGTAAGACTGATGAACCACCCATTGTCAAGGATGATCCAAAGGTCTGGTTTAAGAAACCGAAAAGACCACCTACTCCTGATCCTGAAAGGAACACATGCAAAACAGTTAATGATGGACCTACTCAGAATAGGCTTAGTGATCTTGCCAAAGCAAAAAAAACCTTCTAAAATGTTCAATGATTTGATGAGCACTCCTATCGACTTCATTGCATTTTCCATGAACCGCTTGCAGATTAGTGATCTAACAAAAGCTGATTTGGTAGGACCGATTTACAAACTTCTCAAAGGCACTTACAAAAGTTATGTAGAGCTCGAATATAATATGGAAGAATGTTACAAAGCACTGAATGATCAATTAGACTAGAACAACCCTGAAGGAGATAGATATCCATTTGACTTAAGCAAACCACTACCTCTAGCTGAATCAAGAAATCATCTTATTATCCAGGTTGATTACTTCTTCAACAATGATTTGGCATACTTGCAAGGAGGAAGCACCGACAGAACATACACAACTTCTTTAACCAAGATGAAGGCTACTAAGTGCAATTTTCAAGGAATTGAAGGTATGGTACCCACGTTATGGAGTCCTATAAAGGTAGTGTATGACAAACATGCTCTTTTAGGTACTTCACACTAGAGATCCAAAAGACAAACCTTTTACGAATATGCTAGTAACAGGGTATCCAAACATGATGTATACTCCACCAAGAGAATTCTGGCAGTGACCATTGTCAAAGTTAATAAGTGGTATGGTTATGGTCATTTGGAGGAGATTGAAGTTAGAAGAGCATATCAGCAATTATATAAGTTCATGGAAGGTGACTTTCCAAGACTTCATCTAAATGACATCGAAGACATGCTGCTTCTCATTGTTCAAAACAAGCTCTTCAATTTCAAGAGTGACATCATTGTCAACTTGTCTGCGGCATTACATATGTTTACAAGACGTATTGTCATTCAAAAGAGAGTAGAAGACCTTCAACTGGGCATTGAAAGCTACAAAAAGAAGCTTAACATATCCAAGCCAAGAACACGTGATGAAGACCTCTCCCAAAGAGCACCATATACCACTTCTCAGACCCTCAAGGAGTCATTTATGAAGACAAGCTGAACAAAAAGAGACTGATGCATTCTGATGAGCTCTACAAGTTCAGTGACTGTACACTCCAATCTGTTCGGGATACTCTTCATGACATGGAAACCAATTTAAGGATGGGGTATAACAAAGCCATGCTAAGGAGGAGATGGAGTAACTTAGACAAGAAACGGTCTCATATCATGGTGAAAGACATTGATCAACAGTTGCTAGAAAGAAGGTTGATGAGGAGTTTGGAAAAATTAGTTGGCGGAAGGGAATACGGGGAAGACCTTAGACTGCTTTAGCGGATAATATGACTTTGCCATACTTTGTTCTACTCTTTTAGGTCAATTCTTGTAATTATAAAACTTGTGAATATGTAAATAAGTAGTGTAAGACTAATAATAGGCATATATAGTGTTTGAGTACGAATTTTCAAGAATTTTTCAAGAAATTCAAAATCTTTCAAATTAACGTACTCAACACCATATAATACCCTCAAAAATTGAGGGGGGGGGGCATTAAAATGTTCCTAATAAGGGTTAATATATATAATCAGAACATTTTTCTCCCCAAATATTTTTTCATACATATTTGAATCAATTGATATCCAAAATATCAAGAGATTTGACATTTTTGATAGGGGAGAAAATGTGATTAAAATATATAACTTGTAAATGTGATCTTAATGACTCTATTGCGGCTTCTTCCTCGTATGTGCAAAACATTCTTGATTATCGATGCATATATGCAGGTGATAAGGTGTCATTTTATACACTTTTTCAGGGTCATTTAACCCCCTAAATCATGGAAATATGCCTAGATTATGTGCTTAATCGTTTGTTTTCAGATTTTTAGCACTTGGATGGCTTTTGGAGGAAATACACATGACTTGGGCTCATTTAGAGAAGAAACGGACAAGATTACAGACCTACACCAAATCTCTTGAAGATTTATGCATATAGTGCGTGGAGACGGCGTCGCAGGCGTAAAGTGACCCCGTCATGATGTATCTAGTGACGGTGTCAGGAATTTTGCGATGACGTCCGGACATGGCCGACTTAAAGAGGATATAGAATCATCTACGTGGCGACAACGTCAGGATTTCTAAGCGACGCCGTCGCGTCGATATCTCTATAAATATAAAACCGTTTTTAGGGTTTTAAGTTTGTAACTTTGTATAAACCTAGGGAGGCGAACCCTAGTCCTTCTAACAGCTTTGTAGGTCGTTTTTAGGGCCTCAAAACCCTATCATACTACCTTGAATCCATGTTTTAATCAAGTAAGGTTATTTATCATTAATCATTCAATATGTCTATGTGTTGTTTGATTGATTTATCTTCTTGCTTTTTTTATAACATGCTAGGCTAAACCATCATTTGTATTTATCTATGATTGCATGAAACTTAAGTTGTAGATCCTTTTGATGTTGCTTCTTGTTGATGAATGTGAGCGTTAGGCTTTAGAAAACCGGCTTTTGTCTGTATCGTTGTTGACATGTGTAGGGAAACGCGAGTGTATAGATAGGATACCATCGGTAACAGTCTTCATACTACATTACCCATTATATTTAAGATATTTCAAAGGCATTTAATATACTCTTAGGAGCCTTATAATAGTCTTCATACTACCTTACTTGTGCGTTGCCTTAACGGAATAATAAATAGACGACGGGTTCGTGTAATCCATTCATGACCTAGAAAATACTTGCACTGATCATCACAAGTGTGACAAAGCAACAGATCTAGGAGAAGCAATCTGAGGAGTAGTGCATGATTATATAAATAAAATTGTTTATCATAAAGTTATCACCAGTAGCATAAATCATAATTAGTTTAATTATTAGTTAATCAAACCAACCTCTTAAACCAGAGATTTACCAGCTTTCTTATAAATATAAAAATACAAAAAGAATCTTCTCTCAACCCCTAGAATTCTGTTAGATCGTGATCAAGCCTTCCCAACCTATTCCCCTAGAGAACGATAACAACCCCCGAGTCTTGCCTATACAACACTGCAACGATTAGGTACACTGCCTAGGGAGTTGTAAACTTCTTGCTGAAGTCCTCTATGACTTCCACATCAGCAGGGGGGCAATTTTTGAAAGTTAAAAACTATCGAGGTATAAATGTTTTGATAATATATCACAAGTACCTTGGTTGAATTTTCAAAATGGTTTTAATGGCAACTGTGGCAATGTCAATAGACCGACCATGTACTTAATTTTATGGAGTTATAAGGTGATTAAGGTTAGGTATCTGTCCCACGATCTAGCCAGAACCGGAGGGATCTACCCAGGGACATTCCATTAGATAGAATAGAAGTCCATATGTATGATACAAAATGAGTAAAAGTGAGAAATGGGATAATGCAGACTAAGACAGAGCTAACACTGGAACAAACCCAACAAGGTGTTAGTGATGAAGTCTTGGTAAGCATTGAAGGGGTTGACGAATGAAAAAGAAATATAAAGATAAAAGGTTAAAATAAAGAAGCCCTCCTTAAACTTAGGCAGAAATCGGGTCAATACATATGCTATCAAAAACACTAAGCTGTTGTCTGGTGTTGAAGAGAGTCATCATGGACCCAGTGATGCGATGTTGATGTGTCGTTGTGTGGTGTATATTTTTATTATTCAAGTTTTAAATTTATATTTTTCTGACTTAACCAAAAACAACACTTTAACGGGCAGTGTACCCGGTCGGTGGTAGATTCGGGGTAAGTAGGGTGTCGAACACTTGAAGCGAGGTTTAATCTCTCAATTTATTAATATTTTGGTTTACTAATCTAAGTTAATTCTAATCTAAGGTCAAACTATGCTTAATTTTATGTTAGTTCTAATCAAAATCTCTTTTTTTAACAGGTAAAAGGGGTTTCAGCCGTGAAGGGAATTGGCAAGGGTTTACGGTGGTGACTATAATCAATTCAAGACACTTTTACCCACGCAAGCAAATTAACAGAAGATAAATGAGCGGTCAAGCCTTATAATAGAAAACTGTATTAGCCATCAAATCCGATTAGAAGTTGGTTTGTTTATGTAGTGCAATGATTACTTATCTCGAGGTGGCATATCATTCTTAGATTTAGGCAGGACTTCATCCTAAGACCTAGACACATTAATTCTGTCACAATTAAAGCATCCGCATAAAGCATCCTTATTTGCTTATTATAATCTATCTTAGGGATTAAAGCAATGGTGATCTTGTTAAACCCTAGCTCATAGAGACTTTACCCATTTACTGTTTAACGGTGATTTGTACACTAGTAGTCCACTTGTCCAACTATCCAATGGAATCAGAACGTTATTTGTTGAATTATCTAGGTTCACCTGCTAGTCAACTTGTTCAATAAACCAAAGGCAATTTTCGTTAACTAGTTAAGCCAGAAGCGTATCCTTAGCACGGTTTTAGTAGGACAATATTTGTGATCCTATGATTCTAGATATATAAATTACTATATGGAAAGGTATCCCGACATCTAGTTATTTGGTATGTATCACTAGATCCAGTTGAATGATAGGTCACATACAAAAGCACGTAAACAAGTATAAATTGATAAACATAAACAAGCATACAACGATAAATTAAGAAATCGAGATATAAACAAAACTAAACATTTAGATCTTCATAATAATGGCTAATACCCAAAGGTATTAGCCTTCAAACATCATAATTAATACAAGAGTAACATCATAATTAATACAAGAGTAATGGCTTAGCCAAGGTAAACTAACTGAGTTAACGATTGATACTAAAAATCGAACGATTACAAAAGTATAAGAAATTACACGTTGTCTCCTATGGATTGGAATGCGTTGCGAGACCTCTTCTGCTCTTTTTCTCCTCTGAAAATTGACTTTTGTGGTTTAGGTATCGAGAATATGATTTAGCACACTTAAAACTCATTTTTGAGTTTTTTATTTATAGGGTCTGGAGTCAGTTTGATACGGCGTATTGAGGTTTCTTGGAGTAGAGACCACGTTTGATATCTTCTAGAATATTTTCTTCCCATATAGCTTGAATACGACGCATTGGCTCTCCTGGATACAACGTATTAGTCTTGTGTCCTTCTTGGTCTTTGGTGAGTGCAGGCACAGATACGCCGGATCTTCTTTGATGGATAAGGCGTATTGGTAGTCAGAATAATAATATTCAAAATATCTTCGTTTAAGCTTCAGAATGCGTGCCTTTTAGTCAAGTTTCACCAAGTACTCTATAATTACTGCAATTCTAAAATACAAACGATTAAGTAACAATTCTTTACAATAATTATACAAAATGGGTTAATTACATGGGATAAATGTTGTTATAAAATAGACGTTATTTGATGTCATCAAATATTCCCTCACTTGAATCCTACTTGTCCTCAAGTAGCCTTTAGAAGCTTATAAAAATCTATCCCTAATGATATTTTCCGTTAAAGCATTTATTTGATCTATTACAAGTACACAACCAAACACCTCACGAAATAGGAAGATGAAAACACTCAAATCACTCAACTAATCTATGTGGTAACATGTAACTAATTCGCTCAATTGCTCGGTCGTGACGAGTATTCTATCATAAGCTTGGCAAGGATACACATCTCCACCGCTAAAGCTAAGGAGTAACAAGTTTATAAAGGTAAATATGGGTTTGTATGATAAGGCTTAGGGTTGATCATTCTTCAATCTTTCACCAGAAGTACCACTCCAACAAGGCAGCTGAAGCATACATACATGGCCGTAACGATGGAATAGACATGTGTGTTCGATCACATCCTCATTCGAATTTAACCAACGGTTAGGATGAAGAATGATATAGGGTAGGAACCTTCTAACTTTCACCAAAAGTTGTAAACCAACGAGGCAGCTGAGACATGCATACATGGCCGTAATGACGGAATAGACATGCACGCTCGTACAAATCCTCATTCGCGTAAAACCAGCGGCTAGTCATTAGGAAAGAGAAGTAAATTGTTGTTAAATAAAAATTACGAAACAAATAGATTAAGTCTAAAATACAAGTTGCTAGACACTTTTTCCCCGACCGTTACTATGATAAAGACACAACTATTTACAAACGTCAAGATCATAGATCAAAAACAACAACCTAAGTTGGCGTTCCCATAACGGTCAACTTCCCAATCATCTCATTCTTTACATACTTTACAAGGCAAGTTGCGAAACGATTATCTTCAAACTTTCTTTCTCTTTTTTGTTTTGATTTTTCTAATTTTTTCGATTTTTTCGATTTTTTTGCTAGCACTATACTACGAAACTCGGTGTAATTTCATCATCTTTACGATTATAATAATTCCGGATAATTCCTTCGATAATTCCTTCATTCTTCGGACGTATCATTAATTGCGATGGTAGTAAAAATACACGAGTTTTGACTATAATATATATTCCTATTTGCGATGTGCAAATTTCTTCCAACCGTACCAAAATAGACACAAGACTCGGGAAATATAAACTTTACACTTTAAGCAACTAGCAACTATAAAATAAACTTAATCTAACAGGGTAGGCTAAGGTGTAAAGGTGTAACGAAACAAATA
>BQNB010152867.1:0-10352 GCA_026074375.1 Tanacetum coccineum
ATAAATCGGAACTTTTGTAATATTTTTTTCCCTCCTACTTTGTACATATAAATTTAAAAAAAAAACAAAAAAAAAATAATTAAAAAAAAACCAAAATCGGGCTGGCCCAAAATGGGAGCCCGTTATTGTAGCAAAGTGGCCCACTGTCAAAACGACAGTGGATTTGTCACTCAATGTGTATATTAGTAATATAAAGTTTTGGATTTGATTATTTTCTGATTTTGTAATTTTTTTATTATAAATAGAGGGGTGAACAGAAAAAACCGAAAAACCCGAAATCAAACCGAAACCCGAAAAAATCGAACCGAAAAAACCGAACGAAACTAGAAACCGATGGTTCGGTTTTTACTTTATCAAAAACCGAAAAATTTCGGTTCGGTTTCTGTCCAAAAACCGAACCGTAAAAACCGAACCGAACGCGTTTTATAATAATAAATAATTAATATAATATAAATAAATAATAAATCCAATTTTTAAATTCATATTTATTTTGTGGGTGGAATTATAATGCATATATATCTTAATGTTTATGTATGTGTTTGTCATGTACGTGTGTTTACTTGACAATATATCGTTACATGTATGACAATGATCATACTATATGTATTTTCCATGGTTTTAAAAGTCGCGCAAACGCGTCATGGCGCCGCAAAGTCCTCGCAAAGAGGCGAGGCGTGACCTCCACGCCACGCAATAGACCAAGGCTTGGGCTTAAGGCTTGACGTGAGATGATGAGTGAAAAAACTTGATAAGACGCGATAAAGCGTGATGCGTGAAGGCTTTTTTGAACTCAATTTCGATAAAAATCGTATTTTTATATAGAAATGAAAAAGATTACATGCAAATATAGTTTCTTGAATTTATTCCTTATGTATGACACTTTTTGTAAACTCAATATATTTGTAATATGATATAAATATATAAATATTTTCATATTTTGTGCCGCTTTAAGTCACGTCTTAAAAACGCCATAACTCGTCATGGCTCGCAAAGGCGTGAGACTTAGCCATGCCGCCACGCCACGCCTCACGCTATCTATAACCTTGCCTATGAGATATTAACGAATGAGATAAAGATATGATGTTAAAAAAAATGAGATAAAGATATGATATTATAACCAAGCGTGTCTTTCCTCATTTTCTTTTGATCGAAGCAAATGTTATTTTAATAGAGCCATAATGCCATATAATCCATAAGGTATATTGTTCCACGGCATAAATTAAGCATGTTCTATATGACCCGCAAAATCTTTAAAAATCAAGCCGATTACTAGTCCTCGAAACTTCCAAAATATTAGACTAAATATTGATGTATACAAACTTGAAACTTTCAAGGGCAATAATTTGTACTTATCAAATTTTATTGACGCACTCTATTTTATATATCATGCAGTTGTATATTATTTCTAACATGCTTTAACTTTCTATATATTAAAGTGTGCAAATAAAAAACAACTGTAAATCACCTCCCCTTCTTTAAACCTTAGGTTGCGTTTTGAAAACATCACAAAGTCTTTTTCCCTTCTTTAAACCTTTTGGTTGCGTTTTGAAAACAGCACAAAGTCTTTTTCTATGGAGACTGATATATAGACATGTTGCTTCAAGTTGTAATTTTTTTTTACTCATTGCAACTTTGAATATAGAAAGAATAATCATGAGGGTGTCGGATCCGTGGGTATACTTTAACCTTTGCCATATTTAATCATTCCCTATGGAATAAAAAGCTATCATATTCACATTTGTTTTTGCCGTTCATTGCAATATAAGTACCAATTAGTAATCTCTGATTTGGGCATGTGTAAGTTTGGAGTTCAGAAAACATGTAATGGTAATAATTAGCTCGTCACTTGATTATGTTAATAATTATGTTGTTAGAAGCAATTTTAATCGAAACAGAATTTAAGAACAAATTATTTATAGACAATATACTTTAGACAAGTGAGTTGCGACGTAGTATATATTGTTCATGATCGTTTAGAAAATAATGTATTTGTAGAATGCATAACAAAGATAAATCTTCAACCAATTTTCTGATTTAGTAGAATGCATAACAAAGATAAATCTTCAACCAACTTTCTGATTTAGAGATTGCCGAAGGATTGGTTAAAATCTTCCATATATTGAAATCACTATCGGGTGGGGGCGATTTTTTGTCAAAACCAACCCGAACCAAAAATTTCGGTTTTTTGTAAGCTGCAAAACGTTTGGTTTTGGTTTTCTGGTTTCGGGTTTTTACATTAAATCGGTCCGATTTTGGTTTTTTTCAGTTTTTTTGCTTAGCTTTGGATTTGCCGGTAAATAAACAAGCGAGTTATGAACCATTATAACTCTTACCTATTTCGTCATTCTATCAATTTTTGTCAATTAAAAATAATAGATAGCAAGTATCAAACATAGTAAATATTTTTCCCAACAACATAATTACAACAGGATTAATAATAGCATAATCCAAAACCCATCAACTATCAAATAATGTACGAGACGGCTATACAAAAATCTATAAAAATATGAAATGCAAGTCTTAGCACTATATTTTTTTTCAAAGTTCAAGAGATATACCGAATCTTTCGTTGAAATAATTAAGCACGTGAGATTATTTTAAATATTGTGAAACAAATAAAGGTGAGGTGGCGCAGTTTCTTAGGTTCATTTTTCGTATGCAGCTATGAGGAAGTCTTCACATAGGTATGAAAGTGAGCTCAACCCATGAGATATCATCTTCTCTACCTCAATACTTCACAAACAAATCACCATGATCGATTCTCACATCAAAGGCGGTTCGCGAGGGCCTCCCTGCGCGTTCTGTCTAACGTAATGTATTCTATTTCTTATTTTTAAATTATCTTGTACTCACATCATCCCATTACCTCTAATTCCATCAATGACAATTATATTGACATCCCATACGTGCAGATTATTGAACAATCAGTTATATTGAACAATTAGTTATGTTTACAAATAAAATAATAATGTTATACGTTCCTATTCAATCTTCTTATTTTTTTTCATACTTCATATAAATTGTGACATGTGTTATTGAACCTTTATCTCTTTATATCTTATTCTTTGATCGGACCACTTCAGACGTCACTCCGCTTCTAAATTTACCTCCTAATCAGCTCACGGGTTGTAGTGGGCTGATCAGGAGGTATTTGTGGAGGCATATTAGTTTATTGGGCTCAAGCCCACTCCATGGGTCGATATCTCATGGGGGACTTGACGGTAAAATATTTAACAAATGGGTGGCCATATTGAGTGCTTCGCCCCAAAAAGTAGGAGGATGGCGAGCCTGGAAAAGTAAGGTCCGAATTAGATTATTAATACTTCGTATCATTCATTCAGACTTGCCATTTTGTTGTGAGGTTTTTGGACAAGAAAAACAAAATTGAATTCCTTTATGTTAAATATTCGTTCATGCTCGCTTCCTCCTACTACGTTACCTCCTGATGAGCCAACTCCAGACGTCACCCCGCAAAAAATACCTCCACAACCGCAACCTAACCTAAACCCGGTTCCAGTTCATCCCATAGTCACACGTTTTCGTGTCGGGTCTAATCGTCCAACTGAGCGTCTTAACCTTCTTGTGTCTTCCATTTCACCCTTACCTAAATCGTACTGATGCGTTTAATAATCCAAATTGGTAAAATGCTATGTATGATGAATATAATGCTCTTATTAAAAATAACACTTGGACACTAGTGCCCAGACCCACAAATGCAAACATTGTTCGTTGTATGTGCTTATTTCGGCATAAGCATTTAGCAGATGGCACTCTTAGTCGCTACAAGGCTTGTATTGTAGCAAATGGCAGCACATTGTTATCAAGTATTGATGTTGATGAGATCTTTAGTCTGGTTGTCAAACCGACTACTATTCAGATTGTACTTAGTCTGGCTACTTCTCGACATTGGCCGGTTCATCAGCTTGATGTCGAGAATGCCTTCTTACATGCTGATTTCTCTAAGATTATTTATATGCATCAACCTCCATGATTTCGAGATTCTGCACATCCTAACTATGTTTGTTTATTATAGAGGTCTCTTTATGGTCTTAAGTAAGCCCATCGGGCTTGGTTTCAACGATTTGCGGCGTACATTACGTATTGGTTTTACTTATAGCCGTTGTGACTCATCTTTATTTATTTATAAACAGGGGCTAGCACTGCTTATTTACTATTATATGTTGATGATATTGTTCTAAGTGCTTCCTCTAAGGTATTGTTACATCGGATTATTATCAGGAGTTCTCTATGATGGATCTTGGTTCTGTTAATTATTTTCTGGGTATTTCTGTTGTGCGTGATTCTTTGGGAATGTTCTTATCTCAACGAATATATGTTGCTGAGATTCTTGAGAGGGCTCATATGGTTCATTGCAACCCCATTCGTTGCAACCCCAGTCGGACTCCTGTTGATACTGAGTCCAAAATGGGAGATGATGGTGATCTGATATATGATCTGACATTATATCGTAGTCTTGCATGTGCTCTTTAATATTTTACCATTATTCTCTCGGATATTTCCTATGTCGTGCAACAGGTTTATCTTTATATGCATAATCCACGAGAGCCTCATTTTTTTGGCTCTTAAACAAATTTTGCGCTATGTTCGTGGTACTTTAGATTGTGGGTTACAATTGTATTCATCTTCTACTACATCTTTAGTTGCTTACTCAGATGCGGATTAGGCAGGTTGCCCCACTACTCAACGATCTACTTCGGGTTATTGTGAGTTTCTTGGCAACAACTTGGTATCTTGGTCTTCTAAGCATCAACAAACGCTCTCTCGGTCTAGTGCCAAGGCAGAGTATCGTAGTGTTGCAAATGATGTTGCCGAGATTTGTTGGTTGCGAAACCTATTACGTGAGTTGCATACTTCTTTACCTTCTGTTACGCTTGTCTACTATAAGAATGTAAGTGTTGTTTATTTATTATCTAATCCAGTTCAACATCAACGTATGAAGCACATAGCGATTGATATTCATTTTGTGCGAAATTTCATTGCTGTTGGTCAGGTTCAAATTCTTCATGTTCCATCTCTTTATTAATATGTGAACATCTTCACAAAGGGTTTTCCTTCCGCTTTGTTTGAAGAGTTTTGTACCAGCTTGAGCGTGCGGTGTCCTCTCACTCAAACTGCGAGGGAAGTGTCAGCCGACATATTAGTTTATTGGGCTCAAGCCCGCTTCTAGAATATTCTGTTGGTGCAACATTGACTGGAATCTCCTTTATGTTTCAATGATGACAAAACGTTCGCAACACTTAAAATAACAAACGATAGACAAAATCTAGAAAATCGAAACAGTGACTGGCGCGCTGGTCACGCGTCAGCACGTGGCTAACGTGCCACTCACAGCATCTGTTTTTACAGATTTTGTTTAGTCGGCTTTCCTCTTACCCGACACTTGTGGAAACTTTAATAAAGGTATGTATATAATACTTGAGCATTTGGAACACTCCAAATGAGGTTTAGACTTAAAAAGGAGCAAAAACAAATCCTCTTGTTTTTTTAACAAAACGTCAACTCAATTCTTTTATCAAACGCCTCTAGCCAATGCCAAAACTTCTTTCTAAACCTAGTATGAATATACTTTCAACATACCATCAAACGAAAGTATTCATTTGACCTTAATCCGGATTTACGTTGTTCGTAATCACGTAACAGATTTTACTCCCTTATTGGTCAAACTAAGTCAAAGATCACTTTGCGTAAACGCATCCTTCCCCGTTATGGGATATGCTTTACTTAAGATGCAAAGCACTTAGCCAATTTTCATCAAGATGATTAGTGATCAAATCTATTGTTGACAATCATGGATTAAAGTCTAAATGACTAATTAAGTTTGTGGTAATTGAAGGTTAATCATACTTTGATCCTTCCTACCTTTTTCTATATAAATGATTTACAAACTCCTACATGTCTCCTACACCTTACTTCTCATCTAAACATTCCCTAATCATTTTTTAATCCCTTATACTCAACAAATGATTATATCTTCCACACACTTTAAACATTCCTTTCCTAAACCATCCTATAATCACATTTGCCCATTTCTTTTCTCTCTTATGGGAATGTGATTATCAACCTAATCAATTCGTTTTATTGTCACTCTTATCATCCTCATCACTTAAACCTTCTTCACAACTACAAGCCTAAACCTTTCTCCATATAAACCTTCCCCAAAACACACCTACATGGGAAAACTCACATTCTCTTACATAATGTACCTCCTTGTACTTGTGTACCTTCTTGTCCCTCAACACTCTAACATAGGCTCATATCCATCACATCACAGCATTATCATCCACATATCTCCTGTGAAGTGCCAGAAAAATAGATCTTCTTAGCTTGTTAAAGCTTAGTTAACTTGAATAAATCCAAACTAACTATATGAGAAACTATGATTATGAATACTACAAGTTATGCGGAATCTAACTTGTAATACAAAGAAGAACAATGAATACTAAACTTGTATATATTGATTGCAAATATTCTGCCTAGGTTATAGAATAACTAACTATGAATTGATGTTTCTAACTATGTTGTAGGGTTCCTTTTATACACCAAGGAAAACCCTAATGGGCTTTACAAAACGCGTATAATGATTGCAATATCACTTTAGCAGTACTAACTATATAATACTAACATCACTAACTATTAACTAACAGTTCTAACATTTGTACTGGCAGTACTAACTAATATAACTAGCAGTACTAACTACTTGGTCTATTTCTTCAGTCTTTAGCAGCAGTATTAATATTGAACTAGCAGTAGTAAAGTAGTACTGGCAGTAGTAACTCAAAATTCCCAACAAGATGCAGTATTCTGAACAAACCCCTATTAATGATTATCCGGATAATGAGATAACAAGTAATAATAATATCATTCCTTATTCTCAATATCTGCAAGAAACACAAAATGCGATTGTTCAAGATACAAATTCTTCTGCACCACAAGATGTCCTGATAATGTCTATGTTTGAACAAATGTCTAATCATGTAACTAATTGGCATAATGTTAATCAAGATAACAAAATTGTTAATGAATCCTTAACCGCTGAGATTGAAAGATATAAGGAACGAGTAAAACTTTTTGAACAAAGACTTAATGTTTATTTGAGCACTCGTGAAAAATTTATTGATTCACAAATGGATGATATGATTAGAAATAGAAATGCAAAGTTTGAGGCCTTTGAAAAGGAGATTGACACACTTAAAAAGAATCTTTCTGCACAAATAAATGAAAAAGAATCTTTATTGACAAACTAAACTGTTTTAAAAAAGGAATCAAATGAAAGAGAAAATAAATACATGGACAAAGAGATTGAGTTAGAAAAAAAGATAAAGGAACTTGATAATATTGTATATAAAGTGGTTCAATCTGCTCAAACTGTGCATATGCTAACGAAACCACAAGTTTTCTACGATGACACACATAAACAAGCTCTTGGTTATCAAAATCTGTTTGATCTCAAGAAAGCTCAACGGATTAAGCCAACGTTATATGATGGTAGTGTAATATCTAAGAATATGATGTGCTTGTTGTGGTTGATTCTGAAGAGACATTGATTTTATAAGAAGAGAGTCGATCAAAAATGCTTGCAAAAAAAGACCCAATTTCAAAAGAGAAAAAGATTAATATTTCTCCAATTAATTATCGTAAATTGAATAAATTAATTGACCATTTTGGAAACATTTTGTTCCACAAAAAAAACTATATGCAGAAAAAAAAAATTGGTTACCATTTCAAACCCAAATTCTGAAGAACCAGTTACTTCACATACACCTGTTAAGATTGAGGCTCCTAGTGAACTTCTGAAGGTAAGCCTGGTACACAAAAGTCTTTAAAAACTAAAATATCAACTTGCCAATTTTGATAAGGTTGTGAAAATAAGAACCACACCTAATGCAATAACTGAGGGTTCATGGGGTTTTGAACATACTAAAAAGGTTTTTCAAGAAGAGATAATTCCATTTATGAAATCGTTAAAAGATTCATTTAATGAGTTTAACAAAGGTCATCATAATAAAATTAATGAAGTACAAATGGTTTTTAACCAAATGGAAGTTGTTGTTGAACAATGTTATGTAGATAAGAAATAATTTGATATTCAAAAGAAAGAACTTCTTCTTGAAAATGATTGACTCTTAGAACTAATCATATCTCAAGATATTGTGCATAAAGTTGTCAATTCTCTTGCTACTCTTACTGATTATGATAAGATGAGACATGATTATGTTGATGAATATAATGAGTGTTTAGATCTTAAGCTGAGATTTCGAAAAAGAAAGATATGATTGAACAAGATGTCTTTATTGAACTTTCAAAAAGCTATTCAAAACTTGAACAACATTTCATTTATCTTAAAATTGCCATGCAATAAAATCAAGAAAGTTTTCAAAATGACAAATCATGTGAAAATCAAAATGCTCCAGAATTTCATAAATTTTTTGAAATAAATAAATTGAAAGCTCAGCTACACGCAAAAGACACCACAATCAGCAACTTAAAGAAACACATTGAAAAATTGAAAGGATAAAGTGTGTCTGGTTGTAATGAATCCGTGAATACTTCTAATGTAATTACCCCAGGGATGTTTAAGTGTGATTTGCAATCACTCTCCCCTAACCTTAGGAATAATAGGAAAGCTCGTGTGGATTACATTAAGGTCACTATGGAACATGTTGACACTCTTTGAGGAATAGTCGAGCAAGCTAGTGCTTTGAAGCCTTTAGTTAATGCGTTAGACTTTGCTTGTCAGTACACAAAACGAATTAAGGAGTTGTTAGTATGTGTTAGTACCTCATGCCCTAGTTCCCGAATTGTTAGTGAGAAATTAATTGTGGTCACACCAATAAACAGATCTAGGAAAGTCACATTTGCTGCGCCATGTGCCACATCAGAAAATAACATACTAAAACATGTAGATTATCACTCCTCTTAGAATACCAATAAACCTTCGATGCCTTCTATCGGAACAAAAAGTTCTACTTGTATTAGGGGATCACAGCCTAAAAACAATATAAAGATAATAGGATCACACGACCATCAAGTAGAAACATGAATAATCAAAAGGTAGAAGTCCAATCTAGGAATGTTCAATCTAGTCTAAATATGAAGAATCGTGCTTCTAAATCCGTATGTTCTATATGCAATGAATGTTTGTTTTCTAAAAATCACGATATGAGTGTTGTTGATTATTTGAATGATGTGAATGCACGTGCTAGATATAAGTCTATTAAGAGCATTAAAAGAAAGAATGGAAACCTACTGGTAAAGTGTTTAAATATGTTGGATATAAATGGTTACCCACATGAAGGATTTTCACTATAATTGGAAATAGGTGTCCTTTAACTAGAATCACTTCCACTAAAATAGTGCCTCCTAAGAAACTTGCTAAGTCAACAATAATCACAAGAATACCACTAAGTAGTGCATCTCAATGGAAACCCAAAGAAACATAACACATGAGTTTGAGTAGTGCACCTAATATTGTAGAATCTAGGACTTCTAACAACTCGAAACCCAACAGAATTTGGGGATCCAACGTTTCAAACTCTCCAATCTCTTCTAGTGTCCAATGCAGGTCGTATAGATCATACCTTGGTACTTGGATTCAGGCAGCTCTAAACATTTGACCTGACAGCAAAATGGCATCTGCAGACAACACTTCAGGCCCCGCACTTCATCATATGACTTCTAAGTACTTTCTCTTAGAACTCGGTTTTAAAGAAAAGAAAGGTGTACGCTTCAGTGCGCTTTATCTTCAATAGAAGAGAAATCTTCTTGTTTACGACCATTCTCATCAACATATTTTCCCATGCTCGTTCAGTCAACAAGTGGATCAACGTACATTAGATTGTATTTTTATTCACTTGTTCAATCAAAATTGATAACTACGTATGCAATTTTTGAGTGGGAGAAGAGTGAATAAAATACACGTTGATTGTTTTTTTCAAATGGTCAAATGACTTCTGAACAATTCAGTTCAAGACTCGGACTTCATCAAATGACTTCTGAACAATTCAGTTTAGGACTCGGACTTCATAAAATGTTTAGGAATCGAACTTCATCAGATGGATTCTAAACAATTTGGTTAAGGACTCGCGCCTCAATTATTGACTCATGGATACATCAGTTCAGGACTCGTGCAAAACCTTTCTTCTTCAACACCAAGTGTTCTACCTTCTAAAAAAGACTTGGATATCTTGTTTCAACCATTGTTTGATGAGTACTTTAATCCTCCATCAAGTGTTGTCTCTCTAGTGCTTCCTGCTGCTGCACCATTACCTGCTGATACAACCGATACACCTTCATCAACCACAATTGATCAAGATGAACCATCTGTTAGTACT
>BQNB010152868.1:2417-15453 GCA_026074375.1 Tanacetum coccineum
TATCCCACCATGACAAGTTATTAGAGTTTCCCGCCTAAACTTCAGAGAATAATTTAAGCTCAACTTGTTCTTCTTCAAAGGGTAATAGGATAGTCAGAGAATTGCCACCTCTGACTCTTCTTAGAACCTCAGTATATTCCTTCTACATACCAGCTGATATCCATCACAGCTGACGAGTATGTCTTTAAGTAATGTTCGACTTCCTTGACAATGTCTTTGACATAAATACGTCTGATGTTTCTCTCTAAGGCTTTGTACTAAGAGAGTCCTTTCGTTACCTCTAAGTCCAGCACTCAGAGGTTCTTTAATACTTAGCCTAATTTCTGTATAAATCTAGGCAAAGATCATTGGGCTCTGAATTAACCTAACAATCTCTCCCTATTTGAATATAAATTATGCTAAGTAAATAAATTAAGGTAAGTAAGACACAACTTCTTCTTAAACATAATTAAACAGAGGATAAACAAAAATAAATTCATTAATTCATTACATATCTTGGCCTAAGCCATCTAAGTTATCTTGTATAATTTTCCTAGCCTAAAGAATATTATCCCTAGCTTCTATTATCAACTCTAGTTTCTTGATTATTTCTTCTGCCTCTGAAGTACCCCTCTAAATGGCACTTTGTTGTCTGATGAGTTGAGCAGTAGTGGCTAGGTTGAATTCTTCTCTCTGAAATACTAAGTCAAAATTTCCATTGTAGAAAAAGATTCACGATTCAGGCTCTTTGATGACCTGACCTCTTGATCCTACAACACCAAGGGGAGGAATAAGGTTTTTATGCATCCTATTAACCACTATGTTTTCCTTCTCAAAAAATTCCTTTAGGATCTTAGTTCTTTTCATTTTCCTGTCTTCAGCAGGTTTTCTAAAGTGAGTAAGTTCAGGTAGTAGAGGAATGCCTACCTTCTTTTCCTGAGTAATAACCCAGTTAAACTTAGCTATGAGGCTTTGAAGAAGTAAGTCATTTGACTTTCTTAAAGTCTTGGATGCCAGAGCTTGGACTTCGAGCCATTCACAGAACCCTAGAGTCTTCAGTCTGAATTCCTCGTACACCATGACATTTAATGGATCATGATTTCTGGTGATTCTCATGGTGGCCTCATGAGAAGAGTTGACCCTGTAGTGTATCTTAGTAATAGGCAATGGATCTACCCTCTCATAGATACACTAATTGTATTCGTCAAGCATCTTTCCCCTTTTCTCCTTATATTCAGCCAACTTCAGTGTCTGAGCCTTGACTGTTGCTGAGTTAATTAATTTCATCAGAACTTTCTTAGACTCTTCTTTCTTAGCCTTGAGATCATCCAACCTTTTCATCTCCTTGATTTGAGCCATGAGGTCTTCTTGAGATAATACACCCTTTGGGGTGACCAAAGACTTCATTTTTGACATATTAAGATCTGACCCCCCTTCTTTTATGTAAAGAATGAGTTCCTTCATAGGTTCTTCAGTGGAAACTCCTTTGACTTTGGATGGATCTCTTAGAGGGGTTAGTTCTTTAGGAGGTGATGGTGCAAAGCTGGAAGAGGTTGTGCTAAACAGTTGATCAGTGAACTGTTCAACAGACAATTTCTGCTCCAAAGGTTTTAGTAGGTGCTCTAGAATGATAGAGCTTAGGGGAATTGGCTTTAGAATATCTGGAGTAGGAATCAAGACTATAAGTTTCTTTGTTGGTGGTTCATCTTCTGAGTCTTTCTCCTTTTCTGGTTGATGAACAGTTAGAGTAGTCTCTGTATTATCTTGAGCAATTGAATGCTCCCCCTGAACATCAGTTCTCTATACCTCAAAATCCTTTGGTGTCTCTGGATTGCTTTTCTCCTACTTCTCCCCTTTAGTATTAGCCTTTTTAAAGACTTCTACTGCCTTGAGGAGAAAGTTTATTGTCGTAAACTCTGCCCGCGTGTCATTAACTCACTAGGTGTTATGAGCAATGGCATTTTAGACAAAGGAGAGCTTATTATTGACCTATTGCATCCTTGTGCGTACCCTTTCCCTGACAGACTTGCTCAGCTTTGTCTTGATACATTTACTGAGCTCCTTTTCTAGATGAACAAACCTTTAGGATTCAAGTTTATTAAAGGTATGGAATTGCTTATTCATGGGTTTGTAGATCAGGCTGTCAAGTTATTCTTCTAACGTCTGATGAATCTGAGTTTGAAATACTGAAGTCTGCTCCCCAATGGACTGCTAGACAGTATTTTAAACATATTCTTGAATCAAACTTGGGAGAGAGGCTTTAAGAGCATCTGCAAGGAGACCAGGTAGGGTTTCTTTTAGAGCATTAGAAAATAAAGTAGGCACAAAGGATTTCAATTCCTTAAAGACATTCTTGGTAATGCAAGACTCCAGCTGATCAACTTTAGAGGATATGGTGGTTAACTCTCTTCGAAGATGACCAAGGGGGTCTGATAGAGCCGACACACCAGCAAAAGCATTTGGCAAAGCAATATCACCATTAGATGTTGCATTGAGGTTGTCAGCTGAGTGTTCTTTAGTAGCAGAGTTGAATTCTTTGTCAGATGAGTCAGGAGTTTCAAACCCTGTTAGAGAAGTCAGATCATCGCTAGGCATGGAATAGAGATTAGAGCATGTGCCATCTAATTCCATGTTAATGGGTCTAGAGCCCATAAAGGTGATGTTTGCATAATTAGTTTGATCAATATCTGGATGAATGGACCAAGAAGATTTAAAAGACTTGACAATCTTGATTTCTGACTCTGTGTCATAAGGACTCTCTGGTTCTTCTTGAGCAACCTTACTCTGTTTGTCTACTTCATCCATGAGCTGCTCAAAAGTGGGTTCTTCCAGAGAACGGACCCCAACATCCTCTTCCTCTATAATATTTTGGTCTAGTACCTGCATAAACTTGTTAGGTAAAACTTGTGAAATTGTAATGAGGGTGAGGATCGCCATTCGCTGCCCCTAAAAAGACTGGGTGTGATTATCTAGTCCCCTCAAAAGTCCTTTAAAATTAGATGAAGAAAGAATGGATTTTTGGGGCTCTTTTGATTGGTTTAGGGGACCTTTGAGTCTGAGTGAGTATAGTTCATACAGAGGTTGACTTTCATGCACATATGGGATAATCTAACAAAGTTTAGAATTTTCAAAGTCAACAATCAAGCGTTATTAGCCTTCTAGTATCACCCTTTGAGTATAGACACAGAGTGTACAGAAAATTTGGAATGAGGTGCAAACTCAGACATTCTAATGGGTCGGGGGTAGCCCATAACTTCACCACTCTTTCCTAGAGAAGTTTGAGAGTGGTTGCTTGTAGTGTCCCTTATTTAAAACTATTACCTTTGTGGCATCAGCGGTTTCAGGTTGGTTTCCTTGAACCTCTGCCGATTCAGAGGCATCTAGACCTTTTGTTGCATCAGCGGTGACCATAAACTCCTTGGCAGGTTAAAGATGGGTGGCTTGTGTAGATGAAGACTTTACAATCCTGCTTGATTTTAAGACCTCTGGCTGGGTCAAAGATGGGATTTTCTTCTTCCTTGGTCTTTTAGCAGTTGGTGCTTTGAACTGAGTGATAGGCTGCACTGAGGTCCCGGATAAGGACTTGTCAGCAGTGTCATCAGCATTCACCTCCCTAGAGGGAGGGATCAAAGACTGGATAAGTTAAAGTACTGCATTAAGTTAAAGTATCACATGCATGCCACCCAGACATTTGATAATGTACTGCATTAGAACCTTCTAAGTCGGTGAAAAATATTTCACTTTCACCGGAGACGAGTTAATGAGATCAGAGGATGAAAGGGATGGGTGATCCTCATCAGCAAGTCCCAGAGTTGCTAACCCAGCCTTCACTGTCTCTTTTGGAGGAATATCAACAAATTCATCACTACGATCTAACTCGATAACAGAGGAAAATGTATCGAGGTCGAAGAAAAGTGGTTTATCAAAGTGTGAGAGAGTGAAGGTGATGGACTTTGACGTTGTATCTGCCTCAGCAGCATACCAGAATTCCCAAAGTAATTTTAAGTAGTATGCTGATGGTTGTTTGGTTAAAGCAGCAGATATACAGATGTTTTTCAAAAATTAAAGCAACGGCTTGTATGCATCATTGTTGGTTTCCATCAAGGAAACCCCATTGCTAAATTTGATGATGAAATCTTCAACTTGAAAAGGAACGTTTGAAGCATGTATGAGTTGTTTGGGTTTATTTTGCGAAGAAAAGTTAGAAGCCATAGTTGTAAAACAAAAATTTTGCTTCGTTTTCTTGAAACATTTGTGAGAGATGATGAAAATGGAGTTTTTAGGGTTTTGGTTTTGGAATAATGACGTGTGAGTGAAAAAGTGAAGTTTATACCACTAAAATATTTATCAATTATGAAAAATAAAACAGTTTGAATTCCGCATTAAATGCGTAGTGGTAAAACTGTCACAAAACGTGGGCCCCCATGACCCTTCATGCATTGTAAAATCCCACATTTTTCAAGATAGTAGGTAGCCTTTTGGGAATATCCGAATTAAATATTGAGAACGTTTGTCTTTCAACTTGCTAGTTACATTTAAGTTACCTTAAAAACATTTAATATTTAAGTCAGAGGATCCCTTAAAGCCTTTTTCTTATCAGAGACTTGTTTTTCAATATTGAGCATACCCAACTCAGCTACCAATCTAGTAAAGCTAGGCTCAGCTAGAGGCTTTGTTAGGAATACGAAATTCCTATGAAAGTGTCGGTCGCTTCCATAGATAACAATCGTTAGCTTGTTAGGTAATTTTTGGAAACTTACATAGTTAGTTAGCAAAGGCCCATGAATAAACCCATGCAAGCCTAAGCACACTTGTCAATTGTAAGTATATTAACACCTCTCCATGTCTTGGAGTGGTGATTGGTTGCTCATTTTACACACAATTTAATATATGTTTTCTTTTTCTCTCTAAGTGTTCATCCAACCCTTTCTCTCACTAAAACAACTTGCCTCCTCTTTCCATGTATGTTATATGATTATTCTTCAATTGGTATCAAGAGTCATGGAGTGGTTTGTTTAGCTTTTGTGTTTATCTTTTTTGGTTCGTGTGTTTTTGCAAAAAATTCATTCTTTCTTTATTTTTCCTTGTTTTTGAGGCAAGATGTGTACACTACAAGATCATTGTACCTTGGTAGTATAATCTGATCTAGTATCTTTATGTTATAGGTGTACAAGCATTTGAATCAAGAATAACATCATTTTTTGTTAACATTTTGTGTTCGGAAGCTTTATTAAGACAAAATCTTGATTTTAAAATTTTTTTGGCTTTATAAAACCTTAAAGTTTTCTTTTGTTTGTTCCTATAGGTTTAGTAACATCTAGTTGTCAGTTATTTTTGCAAAACAATCATGAAAAAGGTGTCTTTTTGTTTATTTTTTAAATTTTTGGGTTTTGAAAACTGTGGAAGTCGAACAAACTCTAGAAAGATCGAAAAACTAAGTCGACAACTCAAGTCAAAACAACTAAACTTAAGGAGAGATCGAACAATCAACTATTGTGAAGTCGAACAACTCAACTATTAGTAGAAGTCGAAACAATAACTTTAGTAGAGTTTGAACAACTTCAACCTATAGTAGATGTAGAACAATCAACTTTAATAGAAGTAGTTGAACAACTCTACTTTAGTAGAAGTTGAGATCAACTCAACTTTAGTAGAGTCGAACAACTCTCTCTATAGTAGATGCGTCGAACAACTCAAATTTAGTAGAAGTTGAAAACTCAAACTTAAGTAGAAGTCGAACAACTCAACTATAGTAGAAGTCAAACAACTCAACTGCAATTGAAACCCAACAACTCAACTGCAACTGAAACTGAACAACTCAACTGCATTTTGAAACGAACAACTCTCCTAAAGTTGAAACCGAACAACTCAAATTTCAATAATTTTCCGGTTTATTTTGTTGACATGTAAAATCCCGTGAAACATTTATTTGTTTTTCTCGGTTTTGTCAAGAATTGTAAAATCCCATGTAGTTTCATGAATTAAAACACTTAAAAGACATCTTAATTAAACACAAATTCTTTCTACCACCGTTTGATCAAACAAGTAAACTTTTAACATACTAATTTATCAATGACGACTCTTGCTGATAAGTCACTTCTCTCGGGTGGTGACAATAATCAATCGATGCTTGGAAAATCTTGTACTGACTCGTGGAAAAGCAGAATGAAACTTTATATGATGAATAGACCTCATGGTAGAATGATTCTTGCCTCTGTTGAAAAAGGTCCACTTGTTTGGCACCAAATTACAGTGGATGGTGTAACGAGACCAAAGGAATATACTGAATTAACTCCCGTAGAAACCATTCAAGCTGATTGTGACATCAAAGCAATTAACTCATATCTACCATAGGCTTCCACTGAAAATTTATCTCTGTGTTAGTTACATCGTGTAGCCAAAGGATATTTGGGAGAAAATCAAACTGCTCATGCAAGTAACGTCATTAACGAAGCAAGAACGAAAGTGCAAGTTGTACGATGAATTTGATAAATTTACATACAAGAAAGGAGAGTCGTTACTCGAGTACTACTTGAGATTCACTTTGCTACTCAAATTGTATGAATATTTACAAGTTGCCACTTAGAGCAATTCAAGTCAATTACCAAGTTCGACACTCTTCCTGCTGGAGATGATGCCAAATTTCGTTACTGATCTTAAGTTGGTCAAAGATGTGCAATACTACTATATGTTTAGATCTGATTCATGCTCACTTGGAACAACAATGAACTGACATAAAATTGAAGTTTGATTGTTTGCTTGAACGTTAGCTTCCGATCTCTTGTTTAGTTTTGCATTCTCACCAAATGACACAGTCTCCTTATCAATCTCATCAGCACTCTTACCAGAACTCTCAACATAAAAATTTGTGTACCACTTAATCTTCTCACAGTATGGATCACCCTTTTGAATCTCAACATTACTCAATCATATCGAATCACCAATACCTTCATTTCAATCACCTATCCCCCCTAACATTATCAAACCTAGTCCACTACAACCTTTTCTCGCATCATCATCCATTCCTCTCAAATTGAATCTCTCCCACTAAGTCAACCAACAATCTGAATTTTCCCAATTAGACTCCGGTCTAACTATACCAGTTTTCAAGCACGGTGATGATCCAATTGATGCTATCAATTATGTCATGTCATTCTTGTCTACTGTAGTCACTTCCCGCTATCCTACTACCAATAAACAACTGAGGAACTCATCAAACCCAAGGCAACAAGCCACCATTAATGATGGAAGAGTAACTGTACAACCAGTACAGGGGAGACAAATTTCTTATGTTGTGGGTACTACAAGAACTTTCACTCAAGGAGCAAGTAGGAGTAACTCAGGGAAACAAAGGATTGTTACGTGTTACAACTGCAAAGGGGAAGGACACATGTCCAAAAATTGCATAAACCATAGAAGAAACATTGATGACTCTTTGGTTTAAAGAAATAAGTGTTGTTGGTTCAAGCTAAGCAAGTCAGAAAATTCTACATGAGGAGGTCTTGACATTTTTGGCAGATTAAGAGAATGCCAAAAGTCAGCACATAGACGGTCATTACTCACAATGTTGCTTATCAAGCTGATGATTTGGATGCATATGACTCTGATTGTGATGATCTCAACACTGCCAAAGTTGCTCTCATAGCGAATTTATCTCATTATGGTTCAGATTCTCTTGCTGAGATACACAATCAGGATAATGTGAATAATAATATGATTAATCAAGCTGTGAAGGTGATGTCGTCTTCTGAACATTCGAATGTT
This sequence comes from Tanacetum coccineum, assembly GCA_026074375.1. Lineage (NCBI taxonomy): Eukaryota > Viridiplantae > Streptophyta > Magnoliopsida > Asterales > Asteraceae > Tanacetum > Tanacetum coccineum. The sequence continues at coordinate 10,161 of BQNB010152868.1, forward strand.
GTGAATCATTCAGAGATTGAAATAACTAGTGATAGCAATATCATTCCTTATTCTCAGTATGTGATCGAATCACAACAGGCAGCTGTTCAAAATTCTTACTCTTCTATTTAACAAGATGCACTGATTATTTATCTGTGAAAGTTGATTCAACTGGAAAACCTAATGTTGTTAATTGTACCATGATAAATTGGAAAATAAAAGTTTGTCAATAGATAACTTAACTGCTGAGACTGAAAGATATAAGGAACAGGTTAAAGTGTTGAACGAAGGACAAAATGTTGCGTTAACATGTAATGACAGCATTTCAGATTCATGTGCACAGTTTGTAGAGATTGATCGTCTTAAACAAACTCTTTCTGAACATTTAAAAGAAAAAGAATCTTTCTGCAAACTGTTTTCTCTTCTCTAAGATGATTTCTAAGTTAGAAAATCCTAGGAACTTAGATAGTGAGATTGCTTTAGAAAAGTGGATTAAACTAATTTGATAATATGTTTTTTAATAAATAGAGATCAATCTGCATAAATTGTTCACTTGGTGACGTGACCTTAGTGGTTTAGGGATCATACCACTAAACAAGCTCTAGATTTTCAAAATCCTTTCTATCTAAAGAAAGCTCAGCAGTTGGAACCAAAGCTATATGTTGGTGATATTATTGAGAAAACAAATCCCATTGTGATTCTTGACTCTGAAGAGACCTTAATGCTTGCTAAAGAGAGTCGTTCAAAAATGCTTTTAAAATAAAAAGATCCTATGATGTAAGAAAAGAAAGTTAACACTACCCCAGTAGATTATGCTGCTCTTAACCAACTGTATAAAGATTTTGAAACACGATTTGTTTTGCAAACTGAATTAACTACTGAACAAGTCATTTGGTCTAAGAATTCGGTGAATTCTCTAGAACCTATTCTTTCTAGTAGACCCACCCTAGTTGAGGTTCTAAAAGAACTTCCTAAAGTCAGCATGGTGAATACAAGTTTGAAGAAACTTAAACACCATCTTGCTGGTTTTGACGTAGCTGTCAAAGAAAGAACTACACCCACAGCTATCACTGAGGGTTCAAGGGGGTTCGAACATACAAAAGCTTGTTTTAAGGATGAAATAATTCCATTTGTAAGAGCTCTGAAGGACTTGTTTAACACATTTAATCAATATTTGGTTAATGAACTTTTAGAAGTCCAAAATGTATTTTATCAAATGGAACAGGCTGTGGAACAACATCGTTTAGAATCCAAAACATTTGAAGTTAAAATGAATAAAGTTTTGAACGAAAACGAACGACTCTTGGAACAAGTGTTGAGCAAAGATATTGTAAACATAATTGTGAATTCTTCTGTGGATAATTTTGATATGAATGTACGTGAATGTGAAAAGTGTCTCCAACTTGAGACTGAGCTTCAAACGGATTTTGTTGAAAAAGAGATTTACGATAAACTGTTCAAAAGTTTTACCACTCTTGAAAAACATTGCATCTCTTTAGAAGTTGATACTCAACTTAATCAGGAAATTTTTCAAAGGGACAATTCTGTTTCAAATCAAAGTGCTCCAAGTTTTGATCAATTGTTTGAATTAAATGAATTGAAAGCTCAGTCCTAAGAGAAAGACACGGTCATAAAGAAGTTGAAAGTGAGAATTAAAGCTCTAAGTAGGAAAATGAATGAGGATAAGATTAAATAGGAATTAGAGGAGATTAAAACAATTAACATTGAATTGGATCATAGTATGACAAAGCTTATTGTTGAGAATGAGCATTTGAAACATACCTATAAGCAACTTTATGACTCGATTAAACCAGCACACATTCGATCAAAAGAATAATGTGATGATTTAATTAATCAAGTCAATCTAAAGTCTGTAGAAATTTATGATTTAAATGCTTGTCTTCAGGAAAAAGTTTTGGTAATTACAGCTCTCAAAAATGATTTAAGGAAACTTAAAGGAAAATCTCTAGTTGTTAATGACGTTACACAACACCCTAGTGATCCAGAAAAGCTTAACATTGATATGGAACCAATAACCCCTAAATTGTTGAGTAAACAGATAGCTCACTCTACCTATATTAAGCACAATCAGGAAGAAGCTACCATTCTTAAGAATCTAGTTGAACATGTTCAATCAAAATATCCACTTGATCAATCCCTAGAATCTGTCTGTAGGTATGCTAAACTAGTTCAGGAGTTGCTTACAAACATCAGTAAAACCTACCCTAGTGTCAACAATACTAATGAAAAATTAGTGGTTGTGACCCTAAAGAATAAGGACAAAAGAGTTAGATTCACTGAGCCCGTCACATCCTTAGGAAACACAATCACAAAAACAACCTTAACATCAAACCTAGTTTCTAACGAACCTATGTTGTCTTCTACAGGAGTAAAACCATCTACTAGTGCTAACGGATCACAGCCTTCAAGCAATACAAAGAAAGATAAGATTCGACAAACACCAAGTAGTACTCAGATGAATAAAGTAGAAGCCCACCCTAGGAAAGTTAAATCTAGTTTCAAAAATAAATATTGTGTTGTTCAACCTAAATGAACTTCTCATGTGTAGCATTCCAAGCGTAATGCGAATTCTGAACTTAAATGTGTTAAGTGTAATGGTTGCATGCTTTTTGATAATCATGATTTGTGTGTTCTTGATTTTATCAATAATGTGAATGCTTGTAAAGAATCTAAATCTATTAATAAAAGTTCAAAGATAAAAGTTTGGAAACCAACAAGAAAGGTGTTTTCAAATATTGGATACATCTGGAGATCTATTGGTCGAACCTTTACTATAGTAGGAAATGCGTGCCCTTTAACTAGGATTACCACAACTACTGAAGTGCCCCTTAGGAAATCAATTGCTCTAGATAATGAAACATCTAAACCTGTCGTAACATTGGTTTACTTAAGGAAACCTAGAAAATCTAAAACTAATGTTCCTGTTAGGAAATCTACGGTTCTTAAATCTGTATCTGTTAACAAAAAGGAACCTAATAAATCTTGGGGATCCAAAGTTTCCAATGTTCCATCTTCCTCTCTTGATGAATGCAGGTTGTCTAAATTGTTCTCTGGTATTTAAACTTCGGCTGCTCCAAGCATATGACCAGAGATGCTCTTGGCTTACCAATTTTGTCAATAAGTTTTTGGGTACAGTCAAATTTAGAAATGATCAAGTGGAAAAGATATTTGGTTATGGTGATTATCAGATTGGGAATGTTATGATATCAAGGGTTTACTATGTGGAAGGACTTGGATACAACTTATTCTCTGTTTGGCAATTTTATGATTCAAACCTTGAAGTTGCTTTTTGTCAACACACCTGCTTCATTTGTAATTTAGAAGGTGTTGATCTATTGACTAGATCTCAAGGTAAAAAACTATACACTCTGTCTCTTGGAGATATGATGGCGTCCTCTCCCATATGTATCTTGTCAAAGGCCTCAAAGACTAAGTCCTGGCTATGGCACCGATGTTTGTCTCATTTGAACTTTGGTGCAATTAACCACTTAGTTAGACACAGTCTTGTTCGTGGTCACCCTAAGCTTAAATTTGAAAAGGACTATTTGTGTTCTGCTTGTGTAATGGGTAAAAGCAAGAAGAAACCCCTACAAACCTAAATTTGAAGACACTAACCAAGAAAAACTCTATCTTTTGCCATGTGATCTTTATGTACCGAATGCGTGACCGAGTGTGTAAATGGCAAAGTAAGTACACCTGCGTCATTACGATGATTACTCTCGTCGATTCACATGGTTCAATTAAGTTCTTAAGGTTAAAAGATGAAGCTCCAGATTTCATAATCAAGTTTCTTAAGATGATCCAAGTACGGCTTAAAGTGACTGTCCAAAGAATCAGAACAGATAATTGAACTGAATTTGTTAATCAAACTTTGCGTGCATATTATAAGAAGATTGGTATCTCTCATGAAACATCTCTTGCTCGCTCTCCACAGCAAAATGGTGTCATTGAAAGACGTAATCATACGCTAATTGAAGCTTCCTGCACAATGTTGATTTATGCAAAAGCTTTATTATTTTTATGGGCGGAAGCAGTTGCTACCGCATGTTACATCCAAAATCATTCCATCATACACCTTCGTTACGGCAAAACACCATATGAGCTTTTACATGACAAACCTACCGACCTATCATTTTTCCATGTATTTGGTGCACTCTGCTATCTGACAAATGATAGTGAGAACTTAAGTAAGTTACAACCGAAAGCTGATATTGGTATTTTCATTGGCTATGCACCCATAAAGAAAGCATTTTGAATTTATAACTGACGTACCAGACAAATTATTGAGACAATTAACGTAGATTTTGATGAGCTGACCGCGATGGCTTCTGAACATAGCAGTTCATGACCCGCACTTCATGAGATGACTCCTGAAACAATCAGTTCAGGACTCGTACCAAACCCTCCTCCTTTAACACCGCATGTACCACCTTCACGAACTGACTGGGATATTCTGTTGGAAACACGAAAAGTGTCGGTCACTTCCAAGTTGTAACAAGTCTTAGCTCGTAGTTAGTATAATGATTCCCTTGAATTCATTGCTCAAATTGATGAAGTAGTTGCTCCAGTTCTCGCTGAATCAACCGGATCACCTTCCTCAACAATAGTTGACCAAGATGCACCATCACCAAGTAAGTCTCAAACAACACTTGAAACTCAACCTCCCATCATTCCTAACTATGTTGAAGTAGACAATCATGATATTGAAGTTGCACATATGGGTAATGATTCATAATTTGGTATCCTAATTCTAGAAGTTCCTTCTGATCAATCTTCATCCACAGATTCTATTCATACAATTGTGCATCCCGATCACCAAATTTCTAAACACAATCACAAATGGACTAAGGATCACCCATTTGAAAATATAATTGGTGAACTCGATAGACCAGTTTCCACAAGGCTGTAGTTACGTGAGCAAACTCTTTTCTGTTACTAAGATGCTTTCCTCACTATTGTTGAACCCAAGACGTATAAGGATGATTTGACTCATTCTTGCTGGATCGAAGCAATGCAAGAAGAGCTCAATGAGTTCGAACGCCTTGAAGTATGGGAGCTCGTACCCCGACCAGATAAAGTTATCGTTATTACTTTGAAATGGATCTACAAAGTAAAGCTAGATGAACTGGGAGGTATTCTAAAGAACAAGGCTCGATTAGTAGCTCGTGGTTACCGTCAAGGAGAGGGAATTAATTTTGAAGAGTCTTTTACCTCGGTTGCTAGATTAGAGGCTATAAGGATTTTCTCGCATTTTCCGCTCACATGAACATGGTCGTCTATCAAATGGATGTCA
>BQNB010152869.1:3084-15713 GCA_026074375.1 Tanacetum coccineum
GATCATCTAAAGTATAAGAAGTACTACACTTCTTGAAACTATCCACATATGCATCTGTGTGTGACAATTAGCACTATAACATAACTCTTTTAAGTGATAGCTATACACCGTGAGCACTACAACGTAACTCCTTACATCATGTATAAAAAGATAATCCAAGTCCTAATCATAATCCTTCGTGCTCACGTAAGTTATCTTCTTTAGAGGGTGAAATAGTCAAAAAAGTAGAAAGCAGTCATGAAAATTGAATAAGTACAACCCTTCATGAATCCCACTTTAATCTCAAATAAGAAATACCAAATCAACCCCGTAATCACTTTGTCATTCAAGTACTATAACTAGCCATTTTTCGTTTAAGTGAATCTTACTAAGGATCATTTTAAGTGATATGCATTGTGTTTGTTTTGTTGTTGGTTTTAGGTTTAAGGTATGGTGTGTTCTTTGATTTGATTACCTTGATAATCTAAAACCCTAATTCAGTCTTATGCCCACCTGATGCACGGATCGAGTCCTAACTGGCCAAAAAGAGCCTTAACTCACCTGTAATCAGAACCTAAACTTACCTAAAAGTGCCTTTAACTCGCCTGAAAATCATTTCTAAACTCGCCTAAAAAGCAATTCTAAACTCGCCTTTCTACACTCGCCATTTTAAACTCGCCTAGCAACACTTGCCAAAAGACGGAGCGAATCCCATTGTTTCGGTCTGATAATCCCTATGTCTGAGGTCGAGCAGCTATGCTCTTGTTGGTCGAGGTTAAATCCTCGTATGTCGCCACTCTCGTCACTGGGCGTTGTCACTGATGCCCTGTTATCTCAGGACACTCTGCCAGGTTCTTCCTTGTTGACCGGCCTTGTGATTCTCGTTATAGAATGTAGTGCCCGATAGTTTCAAAAACGTGTGAAGTCTCGGGATTCGCTCTAGTCGAGTAAGATATTTCCCCTGTAGAGTACTCTTTGTATCAGTCCATGGGCTAAGGTACAATTGCCTTCTTAGAGCCCGTAACTTCGTGCTGAAAATTAGGGAAAAAAGAGTTTCCCTTTCTGATACCTGTGCCTCAAGGGGAGAACCTGCTAGCTCAGGAGTGGCATTTCACCCTAAGCTTTGATATTCGATTGTTACATTTGTCAAAAGGAGTTTCCAAACTCGCCACTTTTCAAAAGCTTATGAACTCGCTTGTCCTTTGATAGTACACGAGCAGCAAAAGAACTTCAAAACCCACTCTTTTGATCACGTTTTAATAGATTAAGCCACAAACCATTACACAATGTTGTATGTAACATTCCTAAACATAATTCCATCATCAAAACGCTTCAAGAACACCACAAAATCCATTCTTCCCTTTAAAACCCTAAAACCACGTGACATAAAAACAGCCTAAAAATTCGGTCTTTACTCTTCCTAAACATATTTTATCACTTGATATACTTGTAAACAAGGTGTAAATACAATAAAGTATGAAACTCTATACCCAAAACACAATAAAAACTTCCTAAAAATGGCTTATTCGCCTTATTTTGAAGCAAAAGTTGTGTTTTTTGTCTTTTAAAACCCTAAAACAAGATCGAATCCCACAAAAACAAATACAAACACCTTTGAAGCTCTTGATACCACTGTTACATGGTAAGAATTCACTTTCTAAAGAGAGAGTAGAGAGAGAAGGAAAGATGTGTATGTATTAGCCTAAAAGAGTAACACACACACAGTTATTGCAAGCCTCATCCCTCCTTAGAAGTACACAAGGGGTATAAATAGCTTTCACACGCCACAACTATCATAACTTTTCTAATCTAGTCCGTGCGTGTTTGGCTTAAGATAACTAATGTAATTTCGTAATGACACACACATTTTTAAGGCTAACACCGGTTACCCATGATTACCATCTTAAACTCTACTTATGATATTTCCGGCTCATCTATATTTACCACTTTACGAAGGTTAACGATAGAGTTCAAGGAAACCAAGAACTTTAATGGCTGGACTGTTTAAGTTTTTTGATGTAATGAGATGGTCGTGGTAATAACCAAGATATATAGGGTGGTATGTTGCTTCTAAACACCAACAATATGCTATGATTGTTTTCCTGGTGTCTGAAGTGTCTTAAGTCACCTACAAGATGTCGATGCATAAAAAACCTAGTCACGCCTCATTGCATGAACCAAGTGTGTGAACTTGAACATACCATCCCTATTAGAGTAAATGGCTATTTATCATCCAAAACCACCCTCACAACACTTTTTTCATCAATTTCCCCATCTTTATCACATCCTTTCGTGGATGAAATAAAACGTTTGAGGCGAAGATGCTTCAACTACAATTGTTTCTACATGAATGTGGGTGTAGATTTTTTCATTTAGGTATCGTTTTGGATCACAAATGGTGTCACATTTTCTAAGAAGTGGCATACATAAAAGTCGTGTGTCCCCACTAAATTTTCTAGCTTTTTGATGCACACGTCCTCTTTATCTAACTTTTTTATGCAAGCACCTCTATCATGTGTTTGATTTGGGTTTTGTCTTCCCCATCTGAGGTTTTTGAACTTTTTGAAGTAAGCATCCAATTATCTGATACATTATCTCCAAGATGCTTCAGCTAAGATTGCATTATTCGTGATTTGTTGATACAACTACTATTATATAATGTAAATGTAATAATTTGCAATGTAATATTTTTTGACTTTACGGAATGTATTTGTTATGGTAACGTATAGATGTTGCTATGTAATGTGAAGTGCTGTTAACGTAATTTATGATAAATATTACAGTACATTATTAAAAACAAACACTATATAAAAAATATATTAGATTAAAATAACAACACTTGTAACAAACATTCAAGATTTAATGGTACAACATCAAAGATTTATAGTTATGTAGTACTCAATTTCTTTTTTCCTTTCTTTAACGCTCATTTGCAGCCGTTGAATATCACTGTGTAATGTAAGAATACCACTGTGTAGTGTAAGAATAATTTTTTTTCTTCTTTTACTACTTTTTTCATCAGTAACGTGACACGCCTCTTCTCAGCAATAAAAACTTGTATTTTTTATAGCGTATAATTTGATATCGACTGGCTTTGTATCAGAATCTGAATATGATAAAAAAATTAATTTAGCTTTGATGGTGAGGTTTTGGAAAGAAAAAGTCATGTAGATAATTAAGGGGTTGGCATACCTACAGTTGAAAGTCTTTCTATGTAAACATGTATATATACGAGTGTATTCAACTTTATTGTGTTTTGCAGTCTAACCGCAATCAAATTCGTAAAATGTAAAAAAATTAAGTTGCATTAAATACTGCAATCTACATTTACTTAGACAGTTTGGTACTTCTTAATTGTATCCTGGAAATTGTATTTATCAACAAAAAACATAAAAACAAATTGATGGTAAAGGGTTTCCCCGGTAAAAATATATTACACCAAAAAAAAACATTGAAGTACAAAGGATGTAGGTGAGGTCCTACATCACAGCCCGTTACCAGGCATTAACAAGGAAGACACCATTTGTGTTAGAAAACCAAACAACATAGATTGTAATGCCAATCTCATGGAAAAACATACCTTCAGATGCAGAAATACGGACAACTACCTATGAAGCAAAAATAAATTGAACTGTACAAGGAAATGCCAAACTAACCATACGAAATTTATACTCTTTGTTTGCTATAGGCATTCATCATACTCCACTCTTCATCAATATCTCACCTTTCAAAGTAGTGAAACTTTGTTTCAAAGAGAGAAAGCTACGTTTATTTTAGGAGAGTTCCGCTTCTTTTACCCACCAAATAACAGTTTTTTTTTGACTTCTTGGAGGAGCTCCACCTTTTTCGTGCATCATCAAACCAAATCCATCCATGGGTTTATCTTTATATTCACACAAAAAACATTCTACGACTTCCTCCATTATCACTATCATTAACAGTACTCTCAATAATGTCACTTTTTGCCAAGCCGATTTATCAGTTTGAAACATATCATCATGGTCCTTAAGAGCATCAAACAAATTTTTGAAGGAAATAATACTGATAACATCAGACTTCGAGCTTACCTTTTAGCAGCCGACAAAGTGTTTGTATGAACCGTTTCCTTAGGTAGAGATGTGGAAGCCTCGCCATGCATATTTACTGATTTGCTAATAGGACGATAAAAATAATTAGGTTTTGGTATGGTCAACCGGACCCATCAATATGTCCCGGTTTAGAAGGCATGTCTTCCCCTTCCTTTGTTCAAGTTACTTCCACAAAGCCCCCCCCCCCCCCCCCCTATCATTCGTAACTGTGTTAGGGGTAGTAGCTGTTCGGCTTTTTGGGATAACTGACCATCCATATGATCAAAATCTTTCTAACGTTTCAAATGTGACGTTTTCCATTCGTATGTCGATGTCAATGTTTCTAAAGCAGTTGCCCCAACCATGTTTATGAAACGAGGTATAGAGCCACATACAATTATGAGTCTACAAGAAACATATGTAGAAGATACCTCAAATAAGAGACCAAGCTTAGGTATTGCGCCCCGGTGAATTAGACACGTTGTATTGTATACGCATCAAGCAAATTTATGGGTTGACATAACTTGATAGCGTTTAAACTAAATTCGACTTCCGAGAAAGCAACAATGAGATATGCATAATTATACAAACGGGTGCCGTAGTAATTTCATCCTTCTTTAGACGCGTATTTGGAGTCAAAGTATTCAAATAAATGGAAACTAACAAATAAAAGCCATGGGGCCATTTGCAAGAATCTTGTTTTCCAGTGCCTCTTTAGTTGCAAAAGATTGAATGAAAGAAAGACATTAGTGTTATTATATTGCGCTCAGTCCATATTTGCCCAAGTATTTTTAACTTAATCTTAACTATAGGAATTGCAAGTCGTTTTACTATAAGTATCCGTATAAAGTAGTAGAAAATCCGATAAATTACTTCATCAACTTTAATTACTCATCGCAAAAATAAACATTTATAAATGATGCCAACGGATAAGACACGTAGCATCCACTAACACATTCGTGGTTCTTTAGTCATATAAATGAACCGTCTTCTTAGACGTGTTGTCCTTAAACATGGAAGAAAATGAAATCGGTTTCTCCATACTCTCAAACCCACAGCCCAAAACAAGAACAACAAATCAGCGTTTAGAGAAAAAAGAAATCTATAGAACCGTAGGGGGGTGAATATAATCTTCTTGACTTCTCAAAGTTTATAAAACTTCAAGTCTTAAAGGAACCGAGTGGCGTAATGATCTACTTAGCTATATGAACAATAAATAGATAGATAGAGAGAGAGAGAGAGAGAGAGAGAGAGAGAGAGAGAGAGAGAGAGAGAGAGAGAGAGAGAGACACCTGTTATGATATGTATGAGATGGGGAGGGATTTTATACTTATCCGTACGTCTATTTTCAAATCTATGACACCGATACTATTACTCTAGTATAATCCTTATGTTGGACTATAAACCGTATTATAACTTTTCTCCACCGATATGCACTAAGATTGGCGCTCACTAAGAAGAGCTACTCCATGCGGTATTCTGCCCTCGAAATCCACCCCTAAGAACCTGTGATTCAACCTTCTTCTAGGATTACTAAGATCAACTAGGACCACTAAGAACTTCCAATTGGAAGTATACCATAACCCAAATTAGATCACCCAATGATCTAGGCTTGATCACTACGATACAAAACTTTCCTTATAACCATATTGAATTAAAATTGTTTGTTTCAAATTAAGTCCTAACCTAACCTAAAGACTCGATTCTAATAGAAAGGGTATAAAAAGAAGATCCTTAACTAATAACACACAAGTATGGATTAGGTACTTGTGTGTCTCTCTTACAGAGATGTGTTCTTCAATAGAATGATAAATTGAGAAGATAAGAGCATAAGAGGTGTTTGACTTAGATGTTAGGTGAACATATAGATTGATGGAATGAAATATGGTAAGTGGCGTGGGATAAATGTATAGATTCACCTAAAACTATTGATACGTAGTCGTTTGGTGAGTCAAACCACATGATAGCCATTTTAGTAAGAGAGAGTAGTGAGATGGTATGATGGATTTGTTATTAGATTGGAAAAATGGAATGATAAAAGGATACAATGGACTTTCACCCCTACTTGGAAGCCATAAGAGGGGTTTTATATCCACCTCATCACATTACTTAGGGAGCCTAAATGAACAACTACTAGTCCCTAATGTGTGGTGATATGGTTTAAGTATGGTAATTCTGTAATGTTCATCAGACGTAAAAGTGAATTCAAACTATTTCGCCCACGGGACGATTACAGAGTCATTACTTACTAATTTTCCTAACTATAGTAAACTTAATGATTAAGAACAAGAACTTCCATGAAGCTTCATATGCTGATGACGTCTTCTGTGTGTTTGACTTCAAGTCTGTACTCCAACATGAATCATCTTTGTAGTACTTTGTAGAAGAAATATGTAATTGGTACGTGCTAGGTTAAAAACCCATACACTTCTGGTTAAGGTGAAGCTCGAATAGCTTCCCCCTAATTCGTGTCGCATTATTCTGTGATTTAGAAGCTTTTCAAAATCTTCTCCCCAAACTAGCAATGAATTTAGCTTCTCCCCGAATTCATGCACCATATTCTTGTTATTGTTAGAGAAGCTTTCAAAAGCTTCCCCCAAATCTAGCAATTCCTCTCTGTTGCAGTTTCCAAAGCTTACTTACATGCTTAGGAATTATATTAAAGTGCACAAACGGATATGGTAGGATACCACATCAAATATTACTGCTCCTTTATGAATAAGCTTAGTGATTGATCGTTAGGGGGTAAGCATTATCTGGATCAGCAATGTATCTTCTCACGCTTGAATAATTCTTCACACACAACACTTCCCTGGGAATTCAAATAATGCATAAAAAAGTTCTTAAGATATCAAGTCATACCCATGTCGTTTGAATGAAATGCACCCAAATACCACAAGTTTAAGGCTGATATTCTCTGCGTTTATTGGACATTTGTCTTCCCGCATGGCATATCTTTAAAAATTCAAGAAAGATGCCCTATGTCAAGCTTTCAAGAAAAAGAAAGGCAAAGACTCAAGGGTGAATCTTCTCCTTCCCCATGCTGGTTTCGAGTGTCGGAATCAAAACACCTTTGGAACGCGCACTTAGACTTGAGTACTGGTGTGATTTTGTATTCTTAATTGTATCCAAAATTTATTTACACAAAAAACATAAAACAAATTGAGGTAAAGGGTTTCCCCGGTAAAATATATTACACCAAAAAAACATTGAAGTACAAAGGATGTAGGTGAGGTCCTACATTACAGCCCGTTACCAGGCAGAACAAGAACGCACCATTTATGTTAAAACCAAAACAACATAAGATTTACATGCCAATCTCATGAAACAACTACCTCTATGCAAACACGACACAACCTATGAAGCAAAATAAATTGACTCACAAGAAATGCCAATAACCATACAAAAATTATCAACTCTTTTTGCTATAGGCATTCTCATACTCCACTTCATCAATATCCTCCCTATCAAAGTAGTGAAACTTTGTTTCAAGAGAGAAAGCTGCATTTCTTTTAGGAGAGTCCGCTTTTCTACCCGACCAAATACCAGTTTTTTAGGGGCCTTCTTAGGAGGAGCCTCTACCTTTTTCCGTGCATCATCAACTAATCCATCCATGGGTTTTCTTTATCTTCCACAAAAACATTCTTGACTTCCTCATTATCACTATCATTAACAATACTCTCAATAATGTCACTTTTTGCCAAGCCTATTTATCAGTTTGAAACATATCATCATGGTCCTTAATAGCATCAAACAAATTTTTGAAGGAAATAATACTGATATCATCAGACTTCAAGCTTACCTTTTAGCAACTGACAGAGTGTTTGTATGAATCGTTTCATTAGGTAGAGATGTGGAAGCCTCGCCATGCATATTCACCGATTTGCTAACAGGACGATAAAAATAATTAGGTTTTGGTATGGTCAACCGGACCCATCAATATGTCGCGATTTATAAGCATGTTTCCCCTTCCTTTTTCAAGTTACTTCCACAAAGCCATCATTCGTAACTGGTGTAGGGGTAGTAGTGTTCGGCTTTTTGGGACAATGCTCATCTATATGATCAAAAATCTTACAAGTATCACAATGTGGCGATTTCCATTCGTATTCGATAACAACTGTTTCCAAGCAGTGCCCCAACCTGTTTTGAAACGAGATAACCACAATTATTGAGTCTACAAGAACATATGTAGAAGATACCTCAATAAGAAACCAAGCTTAGGTATTGCGCCCCCATGAATTAAGAAACGTTGTACTTGTATACACATCAAGCATTATGGGATGACCTAACTTGATAGTGTTTAAACTAAATTCAACTTCCAAGAAAGCAACAATGGGATATGCATAATTACATAAACGGGTGCCGTAGTAATTTCATCTTCTTTAGACGCGTATTTGGAGTCCAAGTATTCAAAATAATAGGAACTAACCAAATAAGCCATGGTCCATTTTCAAGAACTTGTTTCGTACCCTCTTTAGTTGCAAATTAAAAGAAGAAAGACCCATTTTTTATAATATTGCGCTCAAGTCCATATTTAGCCCAAGTATTTTTAACATAATCTTCAACTATAGGAAATGCAAGTCGTTTTCCTATAAAGTATCCGTATAAAGTATTAGCAAATCAATCACTTACTTCATCAACTGATGCCAATGGGATAGAGACATCAGCACCACTAACACATTTGTCATTCCTTAAGTCATATAAATGAACCGTCTTCTTGGACGTGTTGTCCTTAAACATGGAAGAAAATGAAATCGGTTTCTCCATACTCTCAAACCCACAGCCAAAAACAAGAACAACAAATCAACGTTTAGAAAAAAAAGAAATCCATAGAACAGTAGGGGGGTGAATATGATCTTCTTGACTTCTCAAAGTTTATAAAACTTCAAGTCTTAATGGAACCGAGTGGCGTAATGATCTACTTAGCTATATGAACAATAAGTAGATAAAGAGAGGGAGAGAGATAGACACCATGATATATACGAGTTTGAGATGGGGGGTTTATACTATCCGTACGTCTATTTTCAAATCTATGACACTGATACTATTACTCTAGTATAATCCTTATGTTAGACTATAAACCGTATTACAACTTTTCTCCACCGATATGCACTAAGATTGGCGCTCACTAAGAAGAGCTACTCCATGCGGTATTCTACCCTCGAAATCCACCCCTAAGAACCTGTGATTCAACCTTCTTCTAGGATTACTAAGATTAACTAGGACCACTAAGAACTTCCCATTGAAAGTATACCATAACCCAAATTAGATCACCCAATGATCTAGGCTTGATTACTATGATACAAGACTTTCCTTACAACCATATTGAATTAAAGTTGTTTGTTTCAAATCAAGTCCTAACCTAACCTAAAGACTCGATTCTAATAGAAAGGGTATAAAAAAGAAGATCCTTGACTAATAACATACAAGTATGGATTAGGTACTTGTGTCTCTCTCTTATAAAGATGTGTTCTTCAATAGAATGATAAATTAAGAAGATAAGAGTACAAGAGGTGTTAGACTTAGATGATAGGAGAACATAAAAGAGTAGAATGAAATAATGGCAATAGGCGAGGAATACAAGAGCCAAGGAAGGGTATTTATAGGCCAAAAACCCAAATTGGTATAATCCAATTCGAGTATGGGGCACTGCTAATACGTTAGCGTGTGACTAACACGCCTGGTCTTGGCTTTTTGGGTTTTTGGCATTTTAAATACATGTTCTTGTTAAACCCCCAATTATACTTAACGCTTTGACCTTTCCATTACTCTTACACTCAAGGTCAACCAACTCAAATAGCCATTTGATAAAAATGTTTGTGAAGTGTTTAAATGAGATTTTGGGGATGTTTGTCCAACTTCAAAGAGATAGGAATGAACCATTGTACAAAGGGTATGTTTAGGTATTCCTCACATGTTATTGGCTTGGTTAGAAACTAACTATGGTTAAGTGGGTGAGTTGGCATGCTTAGGAAAGAAAGAATATGCCAAAGGAATATTCCTTTGGTTGGAGAGGAAGTGTGAATGTTGAGAGGGAGAATTTGAATTTCAAATTAAAATTATAACATATGGGATATATGTGAGTTAGTTGTGAGTTGGCATGATGTAATGTTTAGGAGCTTAAGGTTTCAAATTTAAATTTGAAATTTGAATGTTAGGATAAGGTTGTGAGGTGGCAATGTGTGTAGGAGAGGCTTGGTGATGTGTGTAGGATTTGAATTTCAAATGTAGAAGTGTGTGAGTGTGTGTATAGGAGAAGAGTATGGGAGAAGCTTTGAGTGTGTGTATATGTAATTTGAAAATGAGAGTGTGCGAGTGTAGAGATGAAGAATAGAATGAATAGGGAAATGTATGGTAAAGAATGTTGTGATGTGATATATAGGAGCCTATGTTGGAATGTTAGGAGACAACATATACAAGGGAGTACATTAAGTAAGGGAATGTGAGTTTTCATGTAGGAGGATAAGATTGGGGAAGGTTTAAGTGAGGAAGGTTTAAGGTTTATAGTTATGAAGAAAGTGATGATAAAGATGAAGATAATCAAATGATTGATTATAGGATTAATCATATTGTCATTAAGGAAGAAAATATTTTGACAATAATGATTAAGGAATAATTTGGGAAAATAAAGCAATGTTTAGCTTATGTGGGAAGGTGAGAATAATCATTTATTAGGAAATGAGGATTAACACATGATTAAGGAGTGTTTAGGTGAGAAGTAAGGTATGTGGCATGTAAGGAATATATAGAGGAATATGGGAGTTTGCAAATTATTTATGTAGGAAAGGTAAGAAGGATCAAAGCATAATTAACCTTCAATTACCATAAACTCAAGTAGTCATTAAGACCTAATCCATGATTATTAACAATGGATTTGATCACTAATCATCTTGATGAAAACAAGCTAAGTGCTTTGCATCTCAAGTAAAGCATATCCCGTAACGGGAAAGGATGCATTTATGAAAAGTGACATTTGACTTAGTTTGACCAATAAGGCAGTAAAACCCGTTACGTGA
Organism: Tanacetum coccineum; assembly: GCA_026074375.1. NCBI lineage: Eukaryota > Viridiplantae > Streptophyta > Magnoliopsida > Asterales > Asteraceae > Tanacetum > Tanacetum coccineum. The sequence goes on from BQNB010152869.1 coordinate 14,147, forward strand.
TTAGGAACAACGTAAATCCGGATTAAGGTAAAATGAACACTTTCATTCAATGGTATGTTAAAATTATGTTTATATTAGGTTAGAAAAGAAGTTTTAGCCTTGGCTAGAGGCCTTTGATAAATGAAATGAGTTGGCGTTTTGTTGAAAAACAAGAGTATTTGTTTTTGCTCATTTCTAAGTCTGAACCTCGTTTTGAGTGTTTCTAGTTGCTCAAGTATCATGTACATATCTTTGTTGAAAGATCCACATGTGTCGGGTAAGAGGAAAGCCGATGAGCAAAATTCTATAAAGAGAATTTGAGAGTGGCGCTGGCCACGTGCTGATGTGTGACCAGTACGCCAGAAGTGTTGTTCCCATTTTACGAATTTTGGTATCGTTTGTTATTTTAAGTGTTGCGAACGTTTATTTGTCATCATTAAAATATAAAGGAGATCTTAGTAAATGTTGTCCCAATAATCTCCCCCTTTTGATGATGACAAATAAATTTTTGAAAGCAAATAATATTACAAACATAGCGAAGATGAAGAACGTCATTGATGTAGCTTGCGTCTTGATCTTGGCCTTATAATTTGGTGAAGCTTGAACTTTGTCTTCACCGGGCTTTAGTAGCTTATCTTCTCCCCCGTAAGCTCTAGCGCTCTTTGCTTTTCTTCTCCCCCTTTTGTCAAATCAAAAAGGCAGAATCTTGGTCTTTTAAGTGAAGGTAGATATATTTACATGTGCTCCCCCTAGATTGTTGCTCCCCCTTATTCTAAGGCAGGGATCCATGGGTCAAGAGCATAACCTTCGAGGTGTTCTTGGCTACAACTTGCAACAAGCAAATACAAAACACTAAAAGCAACAAACATATACGCATGTTCAAGTCCAACATAGGTTAGCTTACCATTTAGAAACTTGCAAACATGGATTAGTACAAGTATAATTCATTATGACTTTGTACATTGTTTCATATATTCATATACATATTTTATCATTTTATATGTATAGTTATCACGACTCTAATTACTTTTGTTGAGCATGCTTGGATAATTAATTTGCATGTGTTATAGTTATAGTCTCATCCCAATATGTTGTTCCAGTAATATGTTGCCATTAATCATGAGTAAACAATTAAAAAAGCATTCAAGCATTTTATTTTACATAAAGCATGCAACAAACAACATAGATTTTACATAATCTAACAACAAACTATTCTAGGCATTTTAAAGTCCTACACTACGTTATTCATGCCAAGCTTCTGTTCTTCTAACGAGATTATTTCTAGGTTTTTCATCTACCCCAATTCATTCTTCATTATTGTCTTGAAGAAAGACCATAGCAATGTCCTTAACGACCGCGTTTAGAAACTTAAGATCATTATTAATGGATGCATGTATCTCTTGCAAATTTTGCGAAGAGCATACACGTTATCTTCCGTTATGTGTTACACTTGGAAACATATGCATTCATCAACATGAATGTCATGAGAAGGTTCCTCAAGCTTGTAAGATATCTTATCCCATATCCGGTCCTCTACTATGCACAACTTAAGAAAGGTTTTACTAACATCAATGTTGCTACACTTAAT
>BQNB010152870.1:0-15712 GCA_026074375.1 Tanacetum coccineum
CAATACCTCGAAAGATGAGTTAGGAATTGATGATTCCTCTAGATATCCTCCTGATGAATTTTAAGAGGATGATGCATCTAGAAAATATCAAGTAGATTCTGATGTCTCATACTACATAATTCCTCATGGACGTTCACTCATTGAACTTACCCAAGAAAATCATGTCCCTAAAGTGATTGCTCCTAATGAGCCTGAAATGCCTCACATTGAGGATACTGAAGGTCCTCTTGATCTAATCAACACTGAAGGGATACATGAACAAAACGTTCAAAATGATCAAATGATCACTTAACCCATTGATGTACCATCAGGGAACAATACTAAAGTTTCAAGATCCATTACTGAATCTTTAGTCCCTGATGTCACTCAGTCTCACATCACAAATCAAGCCTCTACAAGTTCTCATCATGTTCCTCAGGATAGATGGTAAAGAGAACAACACATTGAACTTGTAAATATCATTGGTGATCTTGGTGAAGGCATGCTTCCAAGAAGCATGGCTGCCAAGCTTACAGCTGCCTCAGCTAGTGAATGTCTATTTACTGACTTTCTCTCAGAGATAGAACCTAAAAAGGTATCTGAGGCACTAAAGCATCCGGGATGGATTGATGCCATGCAAGAAGAACTGAATCAGTTCTACAGAAACAAAGTATGGACTCTTGTTCCTCTCCCTTATGGAAAAATAGCCATAGATTCCAAATGGGTATTCAGGAACAAAAAAGATGAGCATGGTACAACCATAAAAAACAAAGCAAGACTGGTTGCACAAGGTTATAGTCAGGAAGAAGGAATTGACTGTGATGAAACCTTTACACCAGTAGCAAAGATGGAAGCCATCAGGATATTCTTTGCTTTTGCCACATACATGAACTTTAAAGTTTACCAAATGGATGTCAAAAGTGCCTTTCTGAATGGTAAACTAAAAGAAGAAGTTTATGTCAAACAACCTTCTGGCTTTGAAAGTAGTGAGTTCCCTGACTATGTTTGTAAACTTGACAAAGCTTTTTATGAACTAAAATAAGCACCAAAGGCATGGTATGAGACACTCTATACTTTTCTTATTCAAAATAAGTTTACCAGGGGAAGAATAGATAACATATTGCTTATCTATAAATCAAAAGGAGATGTTCTCCTTGTTTAAGTGTATGTAGATGACATCATATTTGGCTCAACAAGTTATAAACTTTGTAAATAGTTTGAGAAATTAATGACAAAGAAATTTGAAATGAGTATGATAGGAGAACTCACCTACTTCCTTGGACTGCAAATCAAGCAGGATGACAAAGGAATCTCAATTTTTCAAAAACAGTACACTAGAAACTTACTCAAGAAATATGAAATTTCTAATAGTTCCTCAGTGGAAACACCCATGATTCCTCCAAACAACTTAGGTCCTGATTTAGCTAGCAAACCAGTTAATGAGACCTCATACATGGGAATGATTGGGTCACTGATGTACTTAACTGCAACAAGGCCTGATATCCAATTTTCTACATTCCTATGTGCAAGATATCAGTCTAATCTAAAGGAAACACATCTAACTGCTGTGAAAAGAATCCTCGTGTACCTGAATGTACTCCAACCCTTGATCTGTATTATCCAAAATGTTCAGGCTTTGATCTTAAAAGATATTCAGACTCGGACTATGCTGGTTGTAATATGGATAGAAAAAGCACCTCAGGTGCCTGTTAAATACTTGGTGGAAAATTGGTTTGTTGGAGTGCCAAGAAACAGCAGTCAGTGGCTATGTCTTCAGTTGAAGCTGAGTATGTTGTTGCTGCTAGGTGTTGTGCAAGTATCCTATAGATGAAAAGTCAACTCAGTGACTATGACATCTATTATAAGATGGTACCCATCTTATGTGACAACACTAGTGCCATTGCAATATCCAACAATCATGTACTTCACTCAAGAACCAAGCATATTGATATTAGATATCATTTCATCAGGGATCACATCCTTAAAGGAGATATTGAATTACACTTTATCCCCATTGAGTATCAACTAGCTGATATCTTTACTAAACCCTTAGATGCCCACATTACACCAAATGAAAGCAGAAATGGCATTTCAATATTGATTAACATTCTCCCTTATTACTCGTATTCAATATGGTGTATATTCTTCTCCCTAAAACCTACATGAATCCCATGACACTAAAGGACACATTAAATGAAGTAACTAAATGCTCCAAGTATTTAGTTACTTAATATCCTAGGTTGGTGACTGAACACCTTAAATAAGGAACAAATATTCCTTATCTAATTGTCATCTAATAGTCATTGGCCCCTACTTTGAATTTCACTCAATTAACCACAATAAGCATTTAATTCTCACTCCCATGCACACAATCTATTCCCAACATGTCTAATTAAAATACTCTTGACCGTTATCCATACATCATGATTGCAAAAGTGAAAGACAACGGAACGGCTGCACTATAGCCGTAAAAGAAAAAATCGGCAACAAAGTGGTTATACATCTAAATGTGTGTTCCCAAACAATTTTAACTTTTCCAAAAAATGAAATTTTAAAATAATCAAAACCTTTTCATACACCCTCTATAAATACCCTTCTTCAAAACAAGAACACACACAAATTTCCAAAAGCAAATAAACTCTGCTCAAATTCTCTCTCAAAGCAAAAGTGTGGGTGTTCTTCAATTTTTCGGTAAAAACTTATCTCTTAATCAGTTATTCATTGCAATACTTCTTTCAAACGTTTGTTTTGGTCAATCGTGTTCCATACGATATCCATCTTCGTATAGTCCCTTTTGATAACATATTACGCATTTCAAGGCAGCGATCAAGTTTAAAATAAACTTGTGACCATCTGGTGTGTGGTATTCTGCCATTATTTTTTTTGTTTTCAAAACATTACTCATATCAAAATGACAGAACAACAAACAATCAAGTATGCTCCTCAATGGACAAACATGACTGTGGACAACATGATTTTTTAGACCAACAATGTGGTGGGTAACTTTAACTACCCACCAAATGTGCCTGCCTACAAGCCCATAATGAATTTTTTGTGAAACTGTCCTTTGTACAATGCTTTTACCAACTGTCCCTTAGTGGTCTATCAGAACTTCCTCAGGGAGTTTTGGAGCACTACTGTTGCCTTTGACCCTTTTCTATCAACTTATGAGCCTGAGAAACGCCCACTCAAGGAATTCCTCATCCAGTTTTTAGCTTTAAATGGGCAAAGACCTTTGACCCTAAAAAAAAAAACAAAAAAAAAAAAAAATAAAAAAAACCAAAAAAAAAAAAGACTTTCACACCTTTTTTCATCAACTGGCCTTGATTATAATAATGGTAAATATGTGGCTCATCCTGCACCTGAGGTTGTAAAGAAAGAATTAAGCAAAATTGCCATCAACCCGAGTTACCTGGACAAAACCCAGTCCTGAAAAACTCTTTTCTTGTGGCTTGGAGAATTCTGTTCACTTTTGTGATTCAGGTTCTCAGCAGGAACTACTCCTCCACTAAACAAGTCAACTCCATCCATCAGCTTTTAACCTACAGTCTCATCACTAGGACTGAGGTTGACATAGGGGAGATCATTTACAGTGATCTCGTAACTAAGCTACTGAATAAGTCTAGGATGAAATATGTTTCATATGCTAGATTTATCTCATGTGCTTTACAAGTGTTACTGGGTTCTGAATACACCAGGATAAATTTTTTATAGTTTTTACCCCCCAGCATGCCATAACTCCTAACTTACAAAGGACCCATCCAAAGTTACTGATATTGAATTGACGGCCCATATGATTGTTGTAAACAATCGGAAGGACTCAGTGTCTCCACCTCCTTTGGTTTCAAAGCTAAAGAAAGGGAAGTCTCAAAGTGTGGCTTCAACCTTACCCAAGTCACAGGGTCGTGAGGCTTCAGGAGCACTCTCTAAAAAAAAAGAAGGATAAAAAAGCCTAAGTTCTGAAAAGAGCACCAACTGAGACCAAGGAATCACCACCCAAGCTAATGGAGGGTTCTGAGCAATCCTACTTAGTCTCCTCGGGCGCTATACCTAATCCCTAAGATCTAGAGAGAGACATACAACTCGCTAGTACGAGATTGCCTTCCATACTCAATGAGGGCACTCGTCAATCAAAACCTTTGCCTGAGGGTACTGCTACTCATCCTAAAGACTCAGGGAGAAACAAACAACCTCTTGACAGGGACATAACTTCCACGACTTCTAATGAAGGCACAGCTAAAACTACGCCGCGTCCTGAAGGGTCACTTAGGGACAAAGACTCAAGGGGAAACATACCACCTGCTGATATGGAACTAAAAAATTTTAAATAAAATAAACCAATACACACTCTTATTGCTGATCCTTCAGGGACAGGTGCTAAGTACCAGGTGGATGAAACCCCGTACACTAGATTGAGGTATCGGTCCCTGACCAAAAACAAAGGCAAGACTTCTTCTGAAGTGGAGCCGGATACTGAACCTCTAAAACTCCAAACTTATGCTGATATTCAAGCCTTCTTGCTCTCTGATGATGAACTAGATAAAGACAGTAATGAAGAGGAAGTGCTTGCTGCTGGATATGACATGGATGAGGACCCTCAGGATGATAAAGAAGTTAGAACTCCCTCACCAAAGCAAGATCAGCCTGAACCGTCTCATGTTTAAGAATCTGCTTCTGATTCATCCAGTCCTGACCTCAAAAAGTTTGACAATATTCTTCCTCTCACTGAAAGGCAATTGATCAAGTATCTCAGGAAGATGGTCCTCTTCAATAGAATCACTGAGAAACAATGAGAACAACATGAAGAAGCAGCAGTCTCATATGCTGACCTTAAGGCCTCTGTTGATCAATACTATGATGAGAACATCGCTCACAGAGATCAGAATGACCAACCTATGTGGAAGCCATATAATAATTTCCTCTTGACAGAAGTAGCACTACCATCAGTGATCTCTACAAAGGCCTGATGTCATCACTTAGCTTCTCAAAGACATATCTAATTCCGTCAAAGATGATCCTGCTACAAACCAGAAAATCAATGAAGCCACTGAGACTTTCATAAGAATCTCTTCCAACGTCACTTAGGTACTTTCCTTAGTAAAGGGCTTTGATTTTTTTGCACTTCTGTCTGCTGTGAAATCTCTCGAGATCAAGTAGTAAAGCAAGAAGATAGCATCGAATTCGCGGATGAAGTTGACTACCACATGGCTTGGAATCTTGTCTCCCGGGATGTCTAGAGTTGAATTCACTCGAATGCTCTTAAACGAGAAATTTCTTTACTCAGGAAGGACACTTTCGAGATAAAGTCCATGATGACTGAAATGTATGCAGCCTTTCAAGGTCATCCCTCTTCAGCTCCCTCTGACAGTGTCACTCCAAAACTTGCTCTCACTGACATTTAAGCAAATGTTAAGGGGGAGAATGCAAACACCACTGCCACTGAAGAACCTCCTTCTCACATTGAGGGGGAGACTGAAGAACCAAGATTGGCAATTCCAATCTTATTAATTCCATCTATTGTAATCCCACTAACTCAAGCTCAACCAATCACCTCAATCATCATTCATCCTAAAAGCTATCAAGCAACTTTAAAGATTGATAAAGGAAAAGGGATTGCAACTGAGTCTAATGATGATCCCTCAAAGAAACTGGTTAAAGCCTCATCTATTATTCGTCTTGACCCTGATGAACCAGTTAGAGTTGAATTCATAATTAATGGGAAAGTAGTCTACCTCACTGAACAAGAAATTCAAGACTACTGGGATAAAGAGGAACAAATCAAGAAAGCTGAGGAAGAAGTCAGGCTGCTTGCAATGACCAAGCCTGAGGTGATCAAAGTTGTTCAGGAAGAGGCTGAAAAGATAGGACTTGATCCTAAAGTAATTAAAGGGGCAAAGGCTGGTGAAATGTTTAAGAAAGCTCAGGACGCTAAACATGCTGTTCTCAAAAGACAACATACTGAGAAAGTTAGAAAATCTCTTGAGCTCAGAAAGCACAAGTACGATAGCTATATGTGGACTGTCAGCAGTAGACTGAAACCAGAACCTATCACTGATATCAAGATCCATCTGAAAACTAAGCATAGTTTTATAACATCTACAGAACACTGAAGTAGAAACTTAAAGTCTCTATCCTTTTCTCTTTTGTGCATTTGGTATCTTCGAATTGGATGAACTAAGGGAAATCATTCCTAAAAATAAAAATCCAGTGGTAAGGACTTGATGAATTCTTTAAGTCAAAGAAATGAAAGACTAAAGAAAAATCCAGAGGAACTGGAAATCATTCTAGCTCTTCCTGATCCAGCCCCCCTAACAAGCCTCATAACTATCCTAGAAGGAAACGGAAGCACATGGAACTTGAGCCTAAAACAAGAATCCTTGGATTGGAATGCAATCAAGCTCTCCCTGAAAATGTCCTGTTCGTCAACAACATGGTCATTGAAGAACCTGAGTATAGAATTTTCTTCACTGATGAATTTGGGGATTAAGCATTTCAAAGATGGAGTGACATCGACAAAGTGGGGATATAAGCTCCTGTACCATATCTAGTAGCTGCATTAATGGTCAAGTCTACTGAAAATGCAAGATTCAGCATGAAACTGAGGAAACTCATTGCTGAACACCCTGACCAAGAAAAGCTCAAGTCAAAGAAAGTCAAGCTGGAAGCTCTTAGATACAAAATGGACTGAGTACTTATGTAATCTTTTGAAAAAGATAATAGGACCTTATAACCATTCAATGAACTATTTTTTGTGTTAAAAACTCAGTATCCTAGATAGCTTTACAAAAATCAATGTGAGAAGAAGCTCTAAGTACTCACTCATACTGATAAACACTTAGGTTATATTTATATCCAAATAGGGGGAGATTGTTGGGCCAATTCAGTGCCCAATGATCTTTCACTTAGGATTTGAATACAATATAACCTAAGTGTAAATAACCTTTAACATTTCAAGGTCACTGAGTGAATAGTCACTCAGTGAGTTACCTTCAAGATGCGCAACCTGAGTCTACAAGAAAGACTCTAGCATTCAGTGAGGCAGTACTCAGTGAATGAAGTTTGAGCCAAATAAGAAGGTGATAGGTTCAGTGAGTCATGGCAATAGACTCACTGAGCCCCATACGATCTCCAACAACTAGAAGACCCTAAAAGACAAGGGGGGGAGGGGAGGTGGAAACTAAAAGTAATAGGCCGGGATAGTTTGAAAGCAGATAAGTCCAAGCTCTTATCTCCAAAAGTCAACTTATCCTGAAGAGGGTATAAGACAAGTTCAGTGTCAGGAGTAGATGTTAAGTTTGTGCATTAAAAGTTGTATCTTTCACAAACACACATCTACTCCTCCAAATCTACTAAGTCCCTAAGCAAGCTCAGTTGGTTAGCATAGTAGTTAACTTTGCATAACACTTTAGGTTTATGCAAAGTTATTAGTGAGGAGATCACACACACACACATTGTCATTCAATCCCCATTGTAGTTCCGCATACAATGAGGTATAATTCTTAATAAAAAGAGTTAAACGTTGAAAAGTTAATTTTGTGTCTTTTACTTGTTATTTACATTTGCGTACACAAATCTTTTCAAAACAACAATTAGTTTACTTTACTTGCATGCCATGAGTTAGTTAATGATAACTTTGTAGTTATTGTTCACTAACTAAGTGGGAACAACACCTGTAGTAAAGTCAACCTTGACCAACTGCTCTCTAAGCAAATACCTGGCAACATTGTTAAGGCCTTAGGAGGAAGAGGTAAGAGAAAAGAGAAAATTTTCTCAAAAGAAGTTATTTTCACTAAGGCTGATGAATCCTCATCTATGCTATTTCCTGAGATCACCTCTGACTTGTAATCTGAATGTGAGACTCAGGAACGCCTTCCACCTCTGCCTAAGTTGATAGGAGTTGCACCCGCTGGTACTTCAGATAGTATTATTTCTCTGTTTGACCTAACTCTCAACATGGCTGACCTTACACTTAACACATCTGTCCCTAAGAAGACTAAACCAACATCTGTTAAAGTGTCACCTGCATATGTCATTAAGAAAAAGACTGAAAACAAATCATAAGCAGTCCCTGAATCTTGCTTTGACAATAAAGTTTACTCATCCACTGAGAAACTTCTTTTCACTTTGATGGAAGAGGTAAAGGGTCTCAAAAAGCAAATAGAGATCCATTCAGGCACTCCTCCATCAAACTCTTAGTCAAGTAGTTCAAAATCTACCAAGCAAATGACCTGGTTTGGACCCTGTAAACATTATGGGTTAAGAAATCATCTCTATGATGATTTATACTCAAAACCAAAGTGCTATACATGTGGATCCGATGACCATTTAACCAAAGAACACACATAACAAGTTATTGTTAAGAAAACATTGACCAAGCTTAAGGCCCAGTCATCTGTGAATCCCTCAGCTAAGAAGGCTCCCATGATTCCAAAGCCTTCTAAAGAGTGTAAATATTGTAGATTCAATGACCATCATTCTAATAATTGTGAATACTACCCTGAGTGTGAAGTAGAGTAGTGTTGCTCATGAACCAGCTGACTATCCAAAGAAGCACCCCAACAACAAGAAACCAATAATTGATAACAAGCGATCCACTAAACCCACTAAAAAGTGGGTTCACAAAAAAACTAATCTATGTGAATTGTATGTGCATGATTACCTAAAGAGGTATGTATGGTATCAGATAGGCCAGTTCTAGACACATGATATGGGTTAAACAACATCTGCATAGATATTCAAAGGAGTCTGGTCCTAAAGTGGTATTTAGAGATGACTCTTCAGGTGACATAGAATGATATGGCTCAGTTAACTATAATGAAATCACTTTCACCAGGGTTGCTTATGTGAATGGTCTAAAACATAACTTAATCAGCATCAGCCAACTGTATGATGCTAACTTCAAAGTCTTATTTACAAAGACTTAGGGAACCATTTTCAATCAAAATGATGAAGTTGTACTCATTTCTCCTAGAAGAAGAGATGTCTACATCATTGATATGTCATCTTATAATAAATAAAGCAATACTTGTTTCTTTGTCAAAGCATCACCAAGTGTTAATTGGCTCTGGCATAAGAGACCATCTCACCTCAACTTCAAAAACATAAACAACCTTACAAAACACAACCTTGTCTCTGGCCTTCCCCCTCTGACCTTCTCGAAAGACAAAAACTGCTCAACATGTGAGAAAGGGAAGCATCACAAAGCATCATTCAAAACCAAGAGATTATTTTCCATCAACAAGTGCTTACATCTCCTTCACATGGATTTGTTTAGACCTGTCAAATCTCAAACCATCAACCACAACAAATATACCCTGGTCATTGTAGATGAATACTTAGGGTATACGTAGGTATTTTGCCTCAAGAAGAAAAGTGATGCAACTGATTGCATCATGACTTTTATCAAAAAGATGGAAAATCTTAATGAAGTAAAGGTAAAGGAGATGAGAAGTGATAATAGAACAGAGTTCAAAAATCACAAGCTAGAAGAATTCTGTGATGCAAAGGGTATATCTTAGAAATTTTCATCTCCTTATACCTGTTGGAAATCGTTATCTAAATAACCTAATATTACATAAATATTAAACGAGCTACGTAGTGATCTAATACATATAGCAATTATAATTAACATAAAATATAAACAGAAAACATACCGAATAGCAACCAAGCTACGTGAAGATTCAGAGACTTCTTCGAGTACACGCATGTGTGTAATACATGCTAAACCAAAACCCTTAAGTTACTAAAGTAAGTAACCTCCACGCAGTTCATACACTACACGTCAACCAATATCACCCGAATGCTAGTTCCACGAACCAACGATCAAGAATACGTCAAGTAGTTGAAGAAACCAAAAATCCCTAAAAGGGTATTCATAGAGTTTGACTACTAGGAGAAGAGAAAGAATAGAATGAGAAAAATTATGAGATCTAGGGATCCTCTATTTATAGTGTTAGGATTAGGGTTACATAGCTTTGGGAAAAAGCTACCTAATCTTGACACTTGGTCCCTCTTTCTTTCCATCCATATGGCCGGCCACCATAAGTTACCAAACACCCCTTGGTGTTGACTTTTTGACTTTTCTAATATTTATGGTTAATTACATTTAATTACCCATTAATTAAAAAGCCTACACTTAATTATTCATAAACGAACTAATTAATGATCGTTAGTATTCTATCATTGGAATATTAATATACATAAAAAAATAAATATACACTTATATTATTATATATATTAATCGAGTATTAATACATATATAACAAATATACGCTTATATTATTATATATATACTAATAGAGTGATATCTATGTGTACAACGCTGCATCCCCGTTAAGCTCACTATTTAACCTTATAAATATTCGTAATGACATGGGTGAAAAAGCCACAAACCAACAGCTCCCACTGTGTAATGTCAATGGTCATAGAATATAACATACTAATGATGATAATAGTCTATCAACATCATCAATGCTCACAGAAATCCATATATAATAGTTTCGTAAACAACTCAGCCTTGAATTGGTTTCAGATAGTCCTAATTCCCTTTTGTTTTAGATACAAGTTAAATAATGGATATGGACAATAGTCACTATATTAAACGATACAGTTTTCTCGGCATCTGTATTGATCTAGATTACCAGAAAAAAATTATTATTCAAAAATGATCTTCTTAACTACACTTTAGGTGTGTCCACAAAAACATCTGATCAACCCAATGAGGAGCCCAGTAAGTATCTAACTCCCACTCAAGTGGAGGAACAAATTCTATTTTGACTATAAGTGTCCATCATGTACTTCAAAACACTTCTGAAAATAGACCTTATAACTACCTTTTGACAGACTAGCGTAGGTTTATAATCAAGAAATGCTGACCATACATGCAAAAACTGCTTACATCTCAAGTCAAGGATAAACATAATTGTTTTTTTTTGCCACCAGCAGTGTAATGCACCTAATGACGCTGATCTATAAAGTGATCTACACACGGTAGGGATCCAATATTCAACCTCATTGAATAACATATGAAGCTGACAGAATCATCTGTACGTATTCTTCGGAATACAACCAAACATTCACATTTACCTTGTCTTAACAATATTCCTATATCGTTAACTGGTAATGGACATAGTTTAGAATGCTACAAGTCATTCATGGATTTATGTTGATATTATGTTTTCTTATAGAAATGGCTCCAACCTAAAGAAGTCAAAACAACAACAATGAGAACAACAACAATAACCAAAATCCTGACATTCCTGCCATCATAGCACAACAGATGCAAAATATCATTCCTCAGATTGTCACACAGGTGACCAATAACATAAACAACGCAAACAACAACAATGCCAACAACAACAATAACAACAACAACAATGTAAACAATGGGAATGGTAGGAACAATAGATGTTCTTACAAGACATTCATGGCATGCAATCCCAAAGAGTATGATGGAAAAGGAGGTGCGATAGCACTTACTCGATGAACCAAGAAAATAAAATCAGTATTTGACAATAGTGGATGTGCTGAGAATCAAATAGTGAAGTTTGCTGCTAGCTCATTTGTAAACAAGGATTTGACTTGGTGAAACACCCAAGTTTAAGCAAGAGGTCATGAAGTTGCAATAGGTATGTCATGGGTTCATTTTAAAGCGTTACTTGTAGAAGAGTTCTGTCCAAGCAATGAAATGGAGAAGTTGGAAAATAAGTTCTGGAATCATAAGATGGTAGGAGCCAATCATGCCGCCTACACTGATCGGTTTCATGGACTGGCCAAGCTGGTTCCGCACCCAGTTACTCCTGAGTCATCACGCATCAAGAGGTACATAGCGGGTTTGGCTCTTGAGATTCGGGGAATGCTCCGAGCGACCCAACCAACCATAATACAAAGTGCAATTCTTAGGGCTGGGATACTTACTGATGAGGCAGTCAGCTGTGGTACATTGACGAAGGGTAACAAGAAAAGAAAGGGAGTAGAAGAGACAAGTAAACCAGGAGGGTCATGGAAAGATAATAAGAAGACAAAAATAGGGACAGGTTTTGTGGCGATAGCTCCTCCTAGAAATGAGTTTGTGGGCCCCTATCCTAAGTGTGTTAAGTGCTATTCCTATCATCCAGAAAATGGACCTTGCAGATTGTGTTACAATTGTCAGAAATCGGGTCATTTTGCTAAAGATTGTCGGGCACCGTTTAAGCAAGTGGCTCCTGTGAATGCTGTTAGGATGGGTTATAATCAGAGGGTTTGTTATGAATGTGGTAGTCCTGATCACCTTCGCAATACTTGTCCTAAAATGCACCGAGCACCTGGTCAAGCAGGAAATCCGTTGGCTTTGGAGGGCAACCATAACGCCCAAAACAATGGGAATCCGACTAGAGGAAGGGCTTTTAATATCAATGCAGCCAATGCTCTTCGGGATCCTAACGTCATGACATGTACTTTTTCTTTGAACGATCATTTTGCTACCGTACTTTTCAATTCTGGAGCTGATTTTAGTTTCATTTCTACTAATTTTGTGCCTTTACTAAATGTGAAACCTAGTATTGTAAACTGTTAGCTTATCACTTCACAATCAAACACATACGAAATTGCTTGCAAATTTAGAGAGAGAATGATGTTTTAGAGAGAGAAATAAACAAAAGAAAATTGCTACACATTAATGAAAGTAAAAATGAGCAACACCCTCTCCACACTTAGAGAGAGCTTTATATAGTTGTGTACATGGGCTAACCTTAGGTTTAAGTGGGCTTCCAAGGCTAGGCTTGATTTCTAATGGGCTTAAAGTCCGTAACTAGGCCCAATTAGCATTCTAGAATTCTCGGGAACATATAATAGACTAATACAAGATTCGAGAGTCTTAATGACCATCACTTCACATAATACTGAGTCTAACAATCTCCCCCTAAGGGGTGGTCATTGCATAAGGCTTCACTTCTTTTTTGTTCTTTAGTCTTGGAACCTTGTAGTCTTGGGAATTCTTTTAAAGTTCCTTTTGCATGCTTGTGATCGTGGATCTTGATCTTTAACTAGATATGCTTTAACAAAATACTGATATCGTGATCTTTGGCCTTGACTTTTGAGATCTCTAAATCTTTGTCCTTGAATCTTTATGCCGCCTTATGATCTTGTGTCGTTACCCTCATGCTCAAGGTCTTGAAAACTTGCTAACAATCTCCCTCAACATTTCTTTAGCATGATTACTAGAACTTCATGAGTAATCTTGTCGATGATGTTCTTTTGAGGAAGTACTTGTATATCAAAGATTACTAAAGACTTATACGCATGTACTTGAGCTTTCATCATGAATTTATCTTTGTCGATTGAGCATGAGGTCTTGAATCTTGACTCGTCCTGGACTAGAATCTGCTACCGTCGGGAAACCTGCAAGTATAAGCTAGTGATAAACATACATAGACGAAAGTGTCTTTGTCACTTCGTCGAATACGGTTATAATAACCACGGTTCCCCGTTAATCAGTATAAATACTAGCTGTGATCAGGTATAATTCATAAGAATCTCCTTGATAGGGTTTGCAGCTGTACTAGCCATTCTCGTTACTGGGGCATCTAAAAGTAAACAACACGGTAAGAGTGAATCAGATAGTTACTATCTTTCTGATTGAGTCGTTAATTCATATACTGGACCAAAATCGATATCCAGTTAACACAAGCTTGATTCATATAGAATCTCGCAAGCCACCTACCAAAAGCTTGTTTGATGTTGGCTCAAGAAGGATTTCCATCGTCACTATAAATACTAAAGGGTATCACTCTGATGTTCTGGCACTTATCACAAGGAGAATGCGTAGGACTCTTTTGATACGAAATGTTGTATAATGATGTACGAAATTTTGTATATTGAGATTTGTGTCCTAGAGAGATTTTTGATGGATCTCGTTGGCTCTAGACTCTATAAGTGCACATTTGTTATTTGGTAAACAGAGGCTGGAGCGGACTGCCACCTTTTCAATATCAACGATCTCGAAATGAGAGGGCCAATAGCAACGTGTTGATCTCCGTGAGAAATAAAACAGAAATATTTTAAGAGATTCTGAGTGGCTAGGGAGGGTCGTGCATTGCATCACTAGGTCAATGATGACAGTCTTCATTATCAGAATCATCTTTGTGATTACCGATAGATTATGTATTGACCCAGTTTCTGCCTAAGGTTGTATGGAGGGCTTCTTTCTTTACACCTTTTATCCTTATAAATTCTTATTTTCTTCTTCCACCCATTTTGTGCTTACCGAGACTTCCCATGACTAGTGTACCTTGTTTGGTTTGTTCCAGCACTAGCTCGATCTCAGTCGGCACTATTCTCTTATTCTCACTTTACTCCTTTTTTTCAATCATACCTAGGACTTCTACTCTATCTAATGGAGTGTTCCTGGGTAGATCCCTCCGGTTCTGGCTGGATCATGAAACAAGTATACCTAACCTTAACTGCCATATAACCCCTAGAGAAACAACAGTTGGTTGGTCTTTGAGGTATTGCCATGAAAATCCATAAAACTATTTGATAAAAATCAATCAACGTGTCTGGGAAATCATTTGAGACACATTGAGTGTTTCCTGGGTTACCAAAAAGCTCCCCCTACACATATGCACCATATTGTGAAAGAGTTTTGCACATGCGAGGTTTGGGAACACACTTATAGATTGAAGATCATATCCGTTATTAATCCGTATTGATCAAATTTTAATCACTATTCTCCCCCTTAAAAATTGCATATGTGTTTACAATTTTTGACAATTAGTGAATTAAAAACAAGTTAATGTCCGGAATTCACATGAGCCTAACTAAGTCTTGGGAGAACAAGAGCGCATGCAGAAAGAATCATATTATTATAATCCCCCTCAATTATAGAATATAGTGAAAATCTGGTGAGTTCAAAACCAGAATCCTTCGCATACCAAAGACCCGTATTAATGGTTTCCCAAAGATAACGAAAGATCCTTTTAACCTCCTTGAGGTGTTTCTCTGTTGGCTTAGCCTGGTACCGAGCACATAAACAAGTAGCATGTACAATGTCCGGTCTACTAGACGTAAGATACATTAGGGCACCAATCATGCTATGATATTTCCTTTCATCGACTGGAGACCCTTGTTGATCAAGGTCAAGCTTGTCTTTGATCTCCATTGGAGTACCAACGGGATCATAAGTTTCCATTCCATATTTTTTAAGGATTTCTAACACGTATTTGGACTGGTTTATAAATATGCCGCAGGGGGATTGGTTAACTTGTAAACCAAGGAAAAACGTCATTTCCCCCATCATCGACATTTCGAAGTGGCTTTTCATGAGGTCAGAAAATAGTTAGGTATACCTAGGGTGTGTAGAACCAAAGATAATATCATCAACATAGACCTGTACCACCAAGATGTCGTCGTCGAAGCGTGGTATGTGCTTAATTACACATACCATTTACCTAAGAAAATGTGCCTAAAAGACTAAAAACATACCAAAAATACATTGTATTTGTGTATTTTGCATTTATATTTTGCGGGTAACGGATATCTAAGAAAAAGACAAAAACGAAGCCAAAACGACAAAACCGAGCACGAGAACGGAAAGAGCGTGAAAAAAGCCAAAAAGTCAACCCTAAAAAGTCAAAGTCAAAAGCGAAGCCAAAACCGAAGAAATACTTAATGGGCCCACCCGTATCCATCTAATGGGCCGGGTCAGCCCATTAATGTATTAAAAGTCCAAATATTATGCTTATTTAAGCTATTGGGC
>BQNB010152872.1:0-14264 GCA_026074375.1 Tanacetum coccineum
TTGAGTGATAGAAAATTCTTTTAAAATCTTTTTCTGATGAGAAACTGAGATGACTGATTTGGTTTTTGAAAGACACCACGTGTAACACAAATAATTTTCAGAAGAATCATAGATGAAAAATCATTTGGTTAAAAAGGAAGACTTCTCTTCTATATCAAGAAATAATGCACTGAAGCATACATTAGATCGGAGTTGCATGGATATAAAGTATTCCATGCCCGGGAGAACTTAATCACCCGTTGTTAGGAACAGCCGTCTTTTTGGCGACGAGCTTTCCTCATTTTGAAAACCTGGTTGCATATCAGAAATAATAGCAAGCCATATATACATGTTTTAAAAGAAAACTGTTTGAACTTCTGCTCGAACTTCATTTAAAGACCTGTACCATTATTGAATGACATTTCTAGATCCGTAAATGTTATCGATGCCAGAAGACATGTCATGAAAAACATAATTTTGGTATTTTCTGATTTTATATTTTTGTATTTTGTTTTTGAAAAGTTTTATAAAAATGAAAATCTTTTTGTGTGTTTCTAGTTTTATATATTTACATAGGATACATGAAGAGATACCACCATAACTCTTCTGTTTCGTCCGTCAGCTTTTTCAGCGTTTTCGGAGACATGCTTTGCATTCCAACCATTTACATGAGAAATTCAAGTTTTTCTTGTCCTAACGGTTTGGAGAAGATATCTGCCGGGTGAAATTATGTACCGACGAAGTAAAGCTCAACCACTCCATTTTCCTTTTTCTCCTTGATTTGCCTTGTTTTTCAAAACACCTCCCAGTTCATCTTGATTTTTGCCTTGTTTTCATAACATCCTCCTAGATCACTAATTTCACCTTAATAAAATCCACTCACGGTAAAAATCCTCACTTTGATCTGGACGAGGTTTCTAGCTTCCCAAATCTCCAAATGTCAAACTCATGAAGCTTTTCATGGCACTCAAACCAACAGATTGGTAATGCATCTTTATAACATTTGCAGTACACTTGAAGATAGGAGAGCATCATAAGTACAGAGCAGGGCTTCGTTATAGTTGGCGATCTTGTGATACCGTCTGAAGGATCACCAATAATCATGTCAGCAATGAGCCTTGGTCTATTTTTCGATGTGCACTTGTGTTGATTACTTAATGCACGTAGTTGGATAACAATTCCGGGAATAGGATTCATTCCAAAACTAGGTACTGAGATAGTGAAAGGACCATTAACAGATCATTATCCGATTTGGGTGGCAACTTCAATATCCATGAACATCTTCTTCAACACTAGTAGGAATTAACATGAGATGTTTCTCATGAGTGGTTTGTGAGGAACTTGTAGAAGGATAGCAGAACTCCCACAACAAAGGGCAAATACCAACTCCCAGTACAATCATTAGTTGGTGAACATTCGGTGTTGAGAAGGAGTTAGTTGTAACGAACCTGAACTGCTGAGTTCTATAGTCAACAGTTGAGTGACCGGGACCAGAACTGTATGTGTCAGGAGCTGTAACATGACCATTTCAAGAACTGAATTTCTATTGCAGTAGTGCGGATGATAGGGTGAATTTATAATGAATGATTCTTACAGGTGAGGAGAATTCTGATAGAGATGAAGATCGATGACTGAAGTATCAGTAAAGGAACAGATGAAGAAACTTGTTGGATAGGAACAGCACCATGGAATCAACTTCGTTCCCATAGTATTTTTCCTGGTCAACTTTTACTTAAAATTTC
This sequence comes from Tanacetum coccineum, assembly GCA_026074375.1. Classification (NCBI taxonomy): domain Eukaryota; kingdom Viridiplantae; phylum Streptophyta; class Magnoliopsida; order Asterales; family Asteraceae; genus Tanacetum; species Tanacetum coccineum. The sequence goes on from BQNB010152872.1 coordinate 1,722, forward strand.
TTCAGGATCAGGCTTAGTTTCCTCATTATCATCCCCAGCGTTATCATCTCTGTCAAAATGTTCACTGACCACATCTGCTTCCCACTAAAGAATTACCTTTTCCTCATCAGGAACCCCTGGCTTGGATCCAGTTCCTTCACTTGAGGCTCTAGAGATGACTGTGGACTCATCAGGAACCCCTAGTATGTTACCAGTATCCCTTCATTGAGCCTCCAGTTCCAAGTTATTCCTTGCTCATTTTCTTTGCTTTCTTGAGAGCTTTCATTATGTCAGCAGCCTCTTGTTCAGCAGGAGTAAGAGTTTGAATACCCTTGAGCTTCTTAGACGAATTAGAAGACCTCTTCTTTGACACAATAAAGGAATCTCAGAAAGCAATACCAGACTATCCTTTTTGTGTGGGTTCAGATTCAGCATATGCATCAGACTTGTGTCAGTGATCTGGATGTTGTTTGGAAGCATATGCATCAGAGAGTTAACATCATCATCTCTTGTGTCAGTGATCTGCCATCCAGTTGAGGTAAGAGCTGGATGTTGTATGGAAGCAGATGCATCAGACTCCCATGGTTTCTTTGAGCTTTGGTGATCATCTTTCGAAGGAGGCTGAGCTGACCCAGAAGTGGCAGATTCGGGTCTTCTTCTCTTTGCTGACCTACCCTGGTTTGATCCAGCTGAAGGGCCTTCATCATCATCGTCATCTTCTTCATCATCACTGTGTCATGCATCTCTGTTGGTCTTTAACCTGATCTGCACTTCCATATCCATGGGCATCTCATCTGCTATTAAAGCTTCCATAAGAGCATGGTATAGATGGTAGTTGGCAGGATTTCTGTTGCATTCATGTCTATCATGGTGTTTGAAGAAGTCACTCTTTATATCAAATTCTTTAAGAGCCACCTTTCTGTTGACCTTGATGAGTAAAGGTGAATCTTGTTTCTCCTTCCCTTGTTTCCCCTTATTGATTCTGATAATCTCCATTGGACTCTTTTCAGAACCAGAATCAAGATGGACTCTCGGCCAGGCACGCAGAGTATTTCTCGATTAATCTGCAGTGTGTCCGTTTTTCAAGAATCTTAAGGAGAGCATCATCAAGTTTTGTTCCTAGATATTTATCAACAACCGTAGGAACTTGGGATTTGATTGAAGCCAAAACATCGGTAGAGTGATCAGTCTTCTTGACTTCAGACATCTCTTGCTCAATTGTTATGATTGTTGTAGCTTCCGTGTTGATTGGTGGAGGAGTGACCAGTGACGACGGCTTAGTAGATGAGACATCTGTGAAGGGAGCAATCACTGGAAGATTTGACGTTACTGTCTGATGACTTGGATCAGGTATGGTGGTAAACAAGACTCCTCTATAACTTTAGATTTCTCCTGATCATCTTCGGTTAGTTTGTCATAAAGAAATTGATCCCTCAAAGTTAATAAGTGTCAACGATATTTATCATGAAGACAAATTAAAGAAAAAAAAATAACCAAGAATGACTTTCTAGATTTCTTCGATGACACGTTCGTCTGTTATGAGCTTCAGGTTTTCATGAACCTTTGGGTAGGCTGTCGCGAGGAATTCATCATCCATGTGCTCAGGGTTTGGTCCAGCAAGAGACACATGTAATTTTCCAGAGTTTGATCCAGTCTGGTCTTCTTGCACGGGCTCAGGGTCTGGTCCAGACACAATTCTTGCATGAGTAGCATGAACTTCTCTTGCAACAGCTTCTTCTTCAGCTTCAGTTAAGCTGATAGATTTACCTAATTCCAAAGCTAAGTCTGGTTTAGGGATGATGTTGTCATGCAGGAGTGATCTCTAAGGCCTTCCGAGGATCAGCACTCAGAGTAAACCATTTTAATCACATTTAATTCACTATTCTCCCCTTCAAAAATTGCATATGCGATTGCCATTTTTGATCTAGGATTATAATACCAGCGGATGTACGTTGGTCCACTTAACTAACCAAAAAAAAAAAAAAAAAAAAAAAACAAGCATGGGAAAATATGAAGCTTGTTTTAAAGAAAATGGTCAAACACAGAATATTTTCCTTCTTTTGAAGAAAAAGCGCACTGAAGCGTACACTCCCTTTTCTTATGAAAAACTGATTCGTACAGACAATACGAAAGCCAATCGACTTGAGCTAACAAACATTGAGTGTTTTGAAAGTAGCTCAAGACCGAAAAGATTTTTATCTTTTCCGATATTAAGGATAAATGCACTAACACTTACATTTTCCTTTTGTCTGAATAGGGGGTTTGCACTCTAACCATTTGTATTACAATCCCCCGTCCATTACCATGAGCTCAAAACTTGGAATGTTTTTGTTAAATAGCTCATGACCGAAAAGATTTCTCTTTTCGTTTTCAAGGATAAATGCCTACACGTACACTCTGCCTTTTCTCTAAGCGTGACACCTTTCTGTTACTTAAGGAACAGGGCTTCAAGAGATTTGCCAACAAACGTCATTTTGACATTTTAAGAACGAGGTTTGAACATTTTGATCAAACGTCATCCAAGATTGAAGAACGAGAGCCTGAACTGTTTGTCCAAACGTCATTTGATAAGAACGAGGCTTGAAACTGTTTTGTCAAACGACATATTTGATGAAGAACGAGGCTTGAACTGTTTTGTCCAAACATCTTTTGAATGAAGAAGCGTAGGCTTGAACTGTTTTGTCCAACCGTCATATGATGAAGATCTCATCAACTTTGAATTCTGAACACCTGACGTAGAGATATCAGTCTTTAGGTAACCACAACTCGAGTCTTTCCTTTAAAGGATTGACAGATGTACCTGCACTTGAGTTGAAGTACCTGCACTAACATAAAGAGTTGATTGCATTCTTATGGGGTTAGTGAATCATCATTTAACCCATTGAGTTCACTGTCAACTTTGTTTGTGCTATCTAAGAACACCTTCCAGTAGGTATCCACCTAAGACTACAGCTTGAAAATTCTTCCCGTTGGTTTCCCACCTAAGATAAGATCTAGGAGTGTGTTGTTTCTCCATGCACGCGAAGACTATTGAAGAAAACCTTTGTCCTATACCATTTCGCTTACCAGGTTTATGAGTGTGGTTCTTTGGTTCAACGGGATTGTTGTTTTTGATCTTGAGACTAATTTTAGCACGAGAAATTCACCTAATCAGGATCTTGATTAACAATCATCATGATTAGTATTAAGAATATATTTATGACAAATCGAACAAACACATTTTTTGGAGTCAGAAAAAGAACTAGAATTCCTAAGTGATCTACAAGCGACACAACATATGACATTCCACAACTACTCTAAGATACAGCAACTCCTAGATATAAGAATTTTTTACTCTAGTATTTGGTTTGACTGCCATTAGTAGTGATTTTTTGTAGATTAAAAAACTAGATAGTATGCATCAACACTAGGTTTTGGGAAATTCCTATTTCTTTCTTGTGTCTTTTTTCCTAGCTTCCTCTATGATAGTGATTATGAGCCATATCATTTGAACCATACGGTTCTTCTTGACTATTCCTAAATGAGCCAGGTGCAATCACGTGATGAGGTTTTGCAAGCACATATTCTCGAACTTTAGGCAAATAATAAGGAGTGACTGGTTTTGACAAAACGTCATTCACATCAACTTGGGAGGCAAACCGTGGTTTTGGAAAAGGTAGGTCCGATGCAGATTTAAACGCATTTGGTTGTCTAACAACTGATTGGTTTCTGGGTGGTTGTAAAACTGGTTTCCCCAAGATTGATGGTTTTACAAACTTAGTATCCATGTTATTTCCTTTTAACTTTCTTAATTCGTTTTTCAATGCTACATTCGCAAAAAACCTTTCTCTGATCTGAGCTTTTAAATCAGCATTTTCAACAGTCTTACTATTTACTTGATCAATCAGTGAGTCATTATGATCTTTCGTCTGAATTCGTGTCCTTTTGATAGAATCATAAAGTTCTTGAAGGTCTGTTTTTAAATGCCTCATTTTCCTTAAGTAAATTTAGCCACTTTATGTTCTAATTTGATGTTAATTGTTTCAATTACATCAATGTCATGTTTAACCTTGGCTTCATTACTTGCTTCCTTCACACTTTTAATTTGATTCTTCAAGTTGCAAATCAGTGTGGTTTTGGCTTGTAGCTGAGCTTTCAAATCATTTATCTCAAAAAATTCACAAAACTCAGGAGCGTCCTGGTTTTTACATGGTTTGTTACTTTGAATACTTTCTTCCTTTTGTTGCATTGAAATTTCAAGTGAAAGCAATGTTTTTCAAGTTTAAGAAAATCTTTTTGAAAGTTTCAATATAAGCTTCTTTTTCAACCATATCATTTGTTTTGAGAAACTCATCTTTAATGCAAAGGACTTTTTGTGCTTTGATATTGTTTAGCATCCTGGTCAAAGTCTCTCCTCCCTATGACACATTTTGTGAATCGGAGTGGGTATTGCATCAACCGTTTCCAACAGATAATGGTGTCATACTTGGTTCAGATTGATCAGTATGCTTTTGTTCATTAGCAAGGACATTATGTGGAGCAGTCAAATGTACCTCCAGCAGATGCACTTTTGTCCATTATACTGGACTGATATTTGCATCCACAACATGGTGATTAAGTCCTTGAACGCTGCTTGTTAAGCATGCCATATCTGACTTTGTCTTCGCTGCTTTCATTATAACCATCCATCATCTGCCAATGCTTTAAACGTCGTGTTTCAAATAGCCTCTAATGTTGTACTCTCAGTGACCAAACTCTCGTGTTGTTGTAACTGAGTTTCATTCACTGATTTGCTGAGTGCATTGTGGTTTTCTGACTCTATCCAACTGCTTTTCGAGACATTCAGACTGTCATCCACTGCTTGAACTGGATTTATCTGAGCATCTTGTGACTGTAGCTGTAATCTACCGGAATGTAATCACACTCTATAGAATACCTTCAAGGTATCCAGGTTCCCTCAAGTAAATCACGTTGTACGCACTAGGTTCACAGCGCGTTAAGTCTTCCGAAGTCTTGTTGCCAAACTGATTTCAGAAGATCCTTTCCATTTACCCCTTGGAGGCAAAAAAATTCCCTTGAACTGTGTTTCTGATTGCTAGAAGACAAGTCTTTGCATTAAACCCCATGAAAGATTCCTCTCTTTCAAGTTGTAGCCTTAACTGATCCAGATTATGAAACATCTTTAATTTGAAAGTCTGATGCTCGTCACCAAAGAATGAGCAAAATGCTGGTTTAAATGCATCAACAGCATAAAGGCGGGAATAAAAATAGAGATTCATGAAGATGTGTCTCGAGTTGTTTCAAACCATGTACATGCAGATGAGTGCCCTTTGTTTTGAGAGTCCGTTGCGTCGTAGAAGCTCTCTCTCTTTTTGGAATTAGAATTAAAGATTCCATGAAAATTCGAAGTTGTGAAATAAAATTCAGGATCTTGAGTAGATAATGTGAATGACGGTGTGGTTTTTTAAATGCAATAACCGTTCACGCAGATAGGAGGGTTGGGGATAGATTTTATACAAGTCTATGATTAAAACCGATAAAAAATTAACGGGATTTTACAAAATCAATAGAAAACCGTGAATGAATAATCGAATCGCGCCAATGGTTTAAATTGTCTAAAAACAATAATCGTCTGGCAAGGGTTACAGCCTGTTTGTTTTCAATAGCTCACCAAGCTGAAACGGCCAAAAAATACAGATGGGCCGTGAGCTAGAACACGAAAACAAGTCTAACACAATTCAAAAATTTGAAAAATTACAATAACACAAAGTAAACAAGCTTTTTGGGCTTGAAAATCCTTAACCAGCTAAAGATGTTACAGCGTGATCCGTCACGTTTTTTTCTTCGATTTGAGAGGTCACGGGACTGAAACGGACTTACGGATCAAAAGTTATGGCTGTTTTACTGAAACCCTTTTCTTCACACAAGATTTCTTGTCAAAACGCAGTGCTATCTTTAACCAAAACGCAGTGACACCAAAACGCAATGACACCAAAACGCAGTGACACCAAAACGCAGTGACACCAAAACGCAATGAATCTTGGTCAAAACGCAATGAAATTTGGTCAAAACGCAATGAAATTTGGTCAAAACGCAATGAAATTTCTTCAAAACGCAATGAAATTTTGTCAAAACGCAATGAAATTTCTTCAAAACGCAATGAAATTTTGGTCAAAACGCAATGAAATTTCTTCAAAACGCAATGACATTTCTTCAAAACGCAATGAAATTTCTTCAAAACGCAATGAAATTTCTTCAAAACGCAACCTGCAATCAAAACGCAATGAACCAAACCACCAAAAAATCAAAACGCAACATGAAGAACATCAAAACGCAACATGAAGAACATCAAAACGCAACATGAATTTTGCCAGAAAGTCAAAACGCAACGACGAACAATACGATTTTTTTCACCAAAAATCGCCTTATAATCACCCTTTTTGACCTTTTAGCTTGATTTCTCTTGCACAATTAGCTACCTTATGCCTAGATTACGTTCTTAATTAACAAAAAACAATCACCACATCTAAGCACAAATATCGGTTGATTTTTTCTTCAATATTACACACGAATTTGATCTTGTTTAACCACAAGAATCAACCACGAATCCACACGTAGCTCTGATGCCAATTGTAGGTTCCTAATTTCACACACTTATGATCTTAGAGAGAGAAAGTTATAGAGAGAAGAAATGTTGTTAGAGAACCTAGAGAAAAACACACTAAAGAGTGTGTGTGAAATGATTTCTTCCAACACCCTCTCCATGTGTGGAAGGTTTAAATTTCTTACGAAATTCCCCATAAAAACGGCAATGGTGTGGGCTAACAGTGGGTAAAGACCCGGCCCACACCATAAAGTCGATACATTTACTAATAAAACTACGAGCTATGCTAAACATGAAAATACATGGGGTGACTGAGTCTTTTTATTAATCCTAACATTAAATGCATAAACGTTTAAAATGAAATGTTCGAAGTTAATAGTCAAATATCAACCTAGAAAAATGCCGGTTGTTACAGTCTTTCCTCGTTAAAAGAATTTTATCCTGAAACTCAGCTTGTGGTATCCGGTTGTAGGGTGTCTATAAAAAGATGAGGATATTTGGTTCGAAACTGATCTTTCCATTCCAATGTGAATTCATGACCTCTCCTGGAATTCATTGAACTTTGACGATTAGAATACGGATTTGCTTCAACCGTCTGACCTCTCAGTCTATAATCTCTACTGGGTCCTCAACGAAATAAAGTTTGTCATCAATATGGATTTCTTCCAATGGGATGACGAGGGATTAATCAGATAGACACTTCTTCAGATTTGATACGTGAAACGTGTTGTGAACCTTGCTTAGTTCTTACGAAAGTTCGAGTCGGTAAGCTACGGGTCCAACCCTAGATAACACCTTAAATGGTCCGGTATATCTCGGGTTTATCTTTCCTCGTTTGACAAAATGTATCACCCCTTTCCAAGGAGAAATTTTTAACATAACCTTATCTCCAACTTGGAACTCTAGAGGTTTATGCCTCACATCAACATAACTCTTTTAACAATCATGTGAAGCTTGCATTCTGTTCTTTATATGGATGATCTTCTCAGTGGTTTCATGAGTAATCTCTAGACCAGTGAGTTGGCTATCAACAACCTCGGTCTAGTAGACGGGTGATTGACACTTTCTACCGTAAAGTGCTTCGAATGGTGCAACCTTAATGCCGGTGTGGTAACTATTGTTGTATGAGAATTCCACTAGGGGTAAATGCTTATCCCAACCATTACCAAAATCAATAACACAAGCTCGTAGCATGTCCTCTAGTGTTTGGATAGTTCTTTTAATCTAGCTATCAGTTTGTGGATGATTGTAGTACTTATGTCCAGACGAGTTCCCAAAGCTCTCTAGAGTGACTAACAAAAGCGAGATGTGAATCGGCTATCTCTGTCTGAGATAATTGATATTGACACTCCATGCCTTGATACTACTTCCTTTAAGTAAAGTCTCGTCAACTTCTCCATTTTATTTGTCTCTTTCATTAGTAGAAAATGGGCGGACTTGGTAAGACGATCAACTATCAGACAAATAGTATCGTAACCGCTTGATGTCTTAGGAAGCTTGGTAATAAAGTCAATTGTTATCCATTCTTATTTCCATTTTGGTATCTCAGGTTGTTCCAATAAACCGGGTGGTTTTTAGTATTCAACTTTTACCTTCAAACATGTCAAACACTTGCTGACATAAGTGACAATATCTGCCTTCAATATTCCGCCACTAATATAACTGTTTTAGATCATGGTACATCTTATATGATCCTGGGCGAATAGAATACTTAGATTTATGCGACTCATGCATAATCAGATCTCCTAATTCACCAAAACGTGGTAACCAGCTCCTGTTCATGAAACATCGAGTTCCATCTGGACAAGTCTCAAACTTCTTGTCCATACCACATAAGTTCTTATCCTTAATATTCTCTTCCTTGAGTGCTTCTACTTGTGCATCACGGATTTGTGACACTAGTTTTGAATAAATTTGTCCATTGACTAAGGCACGAACTCTTAAAGCTTACTCTCATTTACTGCTTAGAGCATCCGCTACTACGTTTAGCTTTCTAGGGTATTAACTAACTTAACAATCGTAACACTAGGTAATTCTAACCATCGACCTTGCCTCATATTTAACTCCTTTTGGTCAAGGTTGTGTTGTAAGCTCCTATGGTCCGTAAACACAGTACACTTTGTACCATACAAGTAGTGCCTCCAAATCTCAAGGACAAACACTACTGCTCCTAATTCTAGACCGTGAGTCGTATAATTCTTTTTATGAAATTTCAGTTGTCGAGAGGCGTAAGCTATAACCTTTTTCTTTTACATTAATACAACAACTAATCCTTTATGTGAGGCGTCGTAGTAAACTACAAAAGTTTCAGTTCCTTTTGGTAGGGCTAAAATCGACGCACTACAAAGTTTCTACTTTAGTATTTGAAATGCTGGCTCTACCTTCTTGTCCCATTAAAATTTTTGAATTTTTTAAGTCAGTTTATGTGACAACCGTTTGTTTTGAGGTCAATAGATGACATTTTGACTCTTTGAACTATTTATTGACTCATTTTTATAAGGTCGTGTCATTTTTATTGTTAAACGCTTATTTTCTTAAGAACCCTAGTTATACGAACGCACCTTCGACCTAATGATCCTAGTTAACGGTTGACGAGGTGTCAATTTATACACTTTTCGAGGTCATTTAACCCCTTAAATCATGCAAATATATCTAAAATACATGCTTAATCGTATCTTGTTATGTTTTTAGCACTTGGATAGCATTCGGAGGAAATACACGTGACTTGTGCTCATTTGGGGAAAAAACGGACAAGATTACAACTCTACACCAAAATCGATGAAGAAATCGCTCACAGACTGTGGAGACGGCGTCAAAAATAATGGCGACGCCGTCAGGATGTCCAAGCAACGGCGTCAGAGTATTTGAGACGGCGTCATAATGTAACCGACTTAAAGAAACCCTAGAAGGTTGGTGAAGCGACGGCATCAGGATTCTTGCGACGCCGTCACGATTGTTTTTCTATATATACAAACCCATAATTAGGGTTTTAAGAGTGGAACTCAAGAGTCATTATTAGAGTACGATTATCAGCAGTAGTTAGGTCATTTTTAGTGTTCTCAAACCCCTTTGTAACCAACTAAACTCCATGTTTTGATCAGTGAAGTTCTTTATATTTTAATCTTTAAATATGTCTATGTGTTGTCTGATTAATTACTGTTCTTCGCTTCTTCTTAACATGCTAGGCTAGATCTTATTGTGTTTGCTTATGATTGCATGTGAATTAGTTTGTAGTTTCGTTTAATATTGCTTCTTGTTGATGGATGTGCACGTTAGGCTTTAGAAAACTAGCTATAAAATATTACATTGGCATAGACGTCTAGGGAAACGTGATTGTGTAGAAAGTATTCCATCAGTAACAGTCTTCATACTACCTTACTCATGTATGGATGATCACCATTTAAGTATTTTAATGCACGTAATGTACACTTATGGGCCCTTGTATTATTCCTTCATACTACCTTAATTGTGCGTTGCCTTAACAAAATATTACGTAGACGGCGAGTTCGTGTAATTTATTTATGACTTAGGAAATACTTACACATCGCATCACAAGTATGACAAAGCATTAGAATTAGGAGAAGCAAAGTAACTGATGAGGTGTCATTTTATACACTTTTTTGGGGCTGTTTAACCCCCTAAATCGTGCATTGATGCCCAAAATAGGTACTTAATCGTTCCTTTTTAGGTATTTCTCATTTAGAAGCATTTGGAAGAATTACACGTGACTTGGGCTCATTTGGAGAAGAAACGGACAAGACTACGGACCTACACCAACATTGCTCAAGAATTTCTCTACAGTGGTTGGAGACGGCGTCACCAATATAATGTGACACCGTCACAACGAAGACCAAGTCGGCATCACTGGATCTCACGACGGCATTAGAGTACATGACCCAGCCCATTATCTAGAATATTCTCTTTCATGACGGCGTTACGATTAAAACGCGACGCCGTCGCAGCGATTTTCCTATATATACAAACCTGAAATTAGGGTTTTGAGTGTGTAACTTTAGAATAAAAAGAGGGTACGAACCCTAGTTCGTTTAGCAGCTGTTAGGGATGATTTTAGGGCCTAAAAACCCTATTGTACTTCCTCCAACTCATGTTTTAATCACGTAAGGTTTGTTTAATCATTCAATATGTCTATGTGTTGTTTGATTCATCTATGTTCTTGCTTTATTAACATGCTAGGCTAAGCCTCCTATTGTGTTTATTTATGATTGTATGAAACCTAAAATGTAGATCTTAGTGGTGTTGCTTCTTGTGATGGATGTGCATGTTAGGTCTTAGAAAACCAGCTTTTGTCTGCATCGCTATTGATATGTCTAGGAAAACATGATTGTGTAGAAAGGATACCATCGGGTAACAGTCTTCATACTACCTTGCCCTCTAATATGGTTGATCCACTCTTAATATATTTCACATGCACTTAGTGTACTACTAGGGGCCTTGTAATAGTCTTCATACTACCTTACTTGTGCGTTGCTCTAACGGAATACTAAGTAGACGGCGGGTTCGTGTAATTCGTTCATGACTTAGGAAATAGTTACACAGATCATCACAAGGGTGACAAAGCAACAACACTAGGAGAAGCAATCTAGGGAGTAATACATGATTAAAGAAACACAGTCTTTTATCTTATTGTTATCACCAGTAGTTTAGATTTATATTTAGTTTAATAGCTAAAACCAACCACCTCTCCAAACATATGATTTACTGCTTTCATAAAATATAAAAACACAAAAATAATCTTCTTTCAACCTTTAGAATTCTGTTAGACCGTGATCAAGCCTTCCCAACCTATTCCCCGAGTGAACGATAACAACCCCCGAGTCTTGCCTATACTACCACTACAACGATTAGGTGCTCTGCCTAGGGAGTTGTAAAACTTCATATAGAAGTCCTACGACGATCGCATCAAGTTTTTGGCACCGCCGCCTGGGGAATAGTTAGGTTGATCATAGTTTAGCTTAGTTCTACTCGCTGAAATCCTTTCAAGTGAGAATTTAATTTCCGTATATTAGCTTTCTCGTAGTATATCTTTTCTTTGTGCTATTTGTTTCGTAACCCATTCTCGTCAACCATCATGGGAGACGAGAATCCTATCCGTACTCTAGGAGACTACTCCAAAACAAGCCACGAGGGCTATAGGAATACCATTGAGCTCCCCGTAAGGAACAACGTGGTACCTCTTCGATCTGACACCATCCGGTTGGTGCAAAACAGATGCTCGTTCCACGAACTTCGGTCTGAGGATCCAAATCAACACCTCAAGGATTTTCTTAAACTTGTGGACTCACTTGACCTTGATGGTGAAAATAAGGAAAGAACGCGCTTGATTTTATTTCAATTTTCCCTACGCGATCAAGATAGCAATTGGCTTGAACGCCTTCCATCAGGATCCATCACCACATGGGAGGATCTTACTACCCGATTCCTTGCTTAATTCTTTCCACCAAGAAGGACCGCAAAACTCCGTAATGATATCCTGATGTTCCAACAACATCATGGAGAATCTTTATCTAAAGCTTGGACTTGTTTCAAGGACTTACTCCAAAAAGTCCCTCATCATGGCATAGACCTTTGCCTCAAAGTCCAATTTTTTTATGACCATGTCAATCTCGTCATAAGATGAACCATTGACTAATCGGCCGGTGCTAAGTTTCGTGACCTCAACGCCAAAGAATCCTGGGCATTATTAGAGGATCTCGCCCTCTATGACAACGAAAGTTGGAACGACCCAAGGGATTTCGCTAAGCCGATCAAGGAAATTGCTTTGCCTCAAGATGTCCCGAGTACATCCGACCGCCGTCTAATCGAGCTCAAAAATCAAGTTCAATGCTTGATGGAAGCTCATCTTGCTCCGACCCAACCTACTCAAGTGAACAAAATCACTACCTCATGTGAAATCTACAGTGGTCCTCACGACACTCACTATTGCATGGAAGATCCCGAACAAGCTTTTGTTGAATATGCAT
>BQNB010152873.1:0-15712 GCA_026074375.1 Tanacetum coccineum
TAACTTTGAGGGACTGATTTGGAAATTTTTGATTTTGTCTTTTTGTGTTGACCATGTTTGACTGAAGGTTGACTTGAGTTGACTTTTGATAGCATTCTCCCGGCTCTTTGTGTGCTCTTTCGTTCCCGTGTGTTTGTCCGGTTTTAACCGTTTTCTTGAGATTTTTGCAATATCCGTACCTACACAATCACAAAGACAAAACAAGCTATATTCAAGCATTTTAAGCATAAATTTGTCTTTTTAAGGCCTATTTTGATATAAACCGGATATGTGTTTTCACACATATCAAGGTTCTAAGAGTGTAGGTTCTGCTGGTGGATCAAGAGGTTTGTTTTAATTTTCATTTTTTATAGTTCAATATCAATGTTATTGATCATGAATTTTATTTGTATACATATCTACACAAACATATATGTCAGATACTGATCTACACAAACATATACAAGAAAAAGCTACATATTTTATTTATTAACTTGAATGGTATCAATACTGTAAAAGATTAGCAACCATGATGTGTTTCTCCCATGTCCATAATTGAACATAGCAGGTTTAAATCATGTGTAACCTAATTGTTCTATTTTTTTAAATTGATAAGAATCATAGTTATCATGTTGTGGATAAGAATATTTGCTTTTATTATCATGTTTTAATGTTGTAACTATCTCTAGGGGTAAGGGAGATTACCACATCGATTTTGAACCAACTCCTAGGATCACTGAAGCTGACAAAACCAATGATTGAAGGTACCAATGCAACAACACTTCATATTTAGACTGCTGCACGTTATGATCTGTCTATGTAGCATATTGAAATACTTTTTAGGCGGGATACTGATGCAATCAAGCATTCGTGACTACACCTATTTATGAATATGATGCTTGACCAGTTTATATATGTACATATTTGTTCTTAATATACTACTGTACTGGCTTCTCAAACTGTAGAAATATAAGTGTATGATCTCCGAGTTATCAATAATTTGCTATTATAAAGGATCAGTTTCTTCTATAATAGAATTATAGGCTCGAGTCAAATCAGATGGTATTTGGTGGAGATTGTGAACATTATATAATAGCTATTTCAGTGCAAGCACTACTGTAACTGATTGAAACTTAAATACTTCACATGGTTTTTTTAAAAGTATTGATCTTTAGTTTTCCCAAATGGGTGGTACTTAACTGTTGCACTTTTTTCTTTGACGGTCGTTGAAGAGAGCTCTTGACAGGGGGGCTATATCTTCTTATTTACGGTCATGCATATGGTACTTCTAAAGGGCAGCATGTATGGCACTTACCAGAAAAAGTGTACAATTATGAAGAGACGCTTTGCAACGTAAGTTTTCAATTGAATTGCATGTTCCCATTCATTTCATCTATGTATACTTATAATCAACTATTTATTCAGTATGCAGAGTCTGCACTACAATAAATCTGTTATTGGAGACTTATCTAATACCTACTTCGTTGGAAATGCTCCAATGGGACATATCGCTGTTATATATATATATATATTGATAGTTAATACTCGATAATTAACACTTGATGGTGACTGTAGATTACAAAAAAATCCACAGCATTGAGAAGAGCGGCTACATTACGAGCAAGGCTACAAAAGGGCACCACAACAATGGCATTAGGTGAACAACAGGGTGAAGAAAAGAAAGAAGTAAGCGTACTGGAAGCATTGAACTTTGTTTTTAAAGGACCGCTTTTGTCTAATTGCAGAGGAGCAAAAAGTATGTGAAGTTGAACAATGGTGACCGGGTCTCAGCTAGCGGGAAGGTATATTGATATTCTCTTGAGCCTTGATTTTATGTATGACATGCACGTGTTGATTTAAAATCATGCAATGGTATACAGATTATAACATAGAGTGGTGCAAAAGGAAGGGAAAAAATGGTAAAATTTATTCTTTATTTTAGATACGAGGAGGCACCATTTGAGAAAAAGCCTTACCGACAAAAAGATGGTGCACTTCTTGCTGTTAGGACATTGTGTGATAAACTAAAACAACCCGAACCATATAAATCTGAACTCAAGTCCATGTTAGTGCAATCTTCAGAAATTTATATTGTTCATTGTGGAAATTTTCAAGAGGTATGTCTTCTTAAGTTGTATTCATAGCATGTTCTTTTGTAAAAAAATTCAAAAGAAATGGTAAAATTTATTCTTTTGAGATAAATCCTTACCGATAAAAGGATGATGCACGTCTTGATATTGGGACATTGTGTGATAAATTAAAACAAACCGAACCATATAAATCTAAACTCAAGTTCATGTTAGTGCAACATGTTTTCCCATAGTTCAAAAGTCCGGTCGGCCATATCAGAGCAAAGGTAAATATTATCAATCCTATTTGGAAGTTTCTTTCGTGTTAATAAACTAAAACCTTAATTTTTTGCCGCATTGTTTTTCGTTGGGAACTTCATTCTATAATGATTATGTTCGAGTGTTATTACTGATGGAAGCTTTGGCTGAATGGGCTATTGATTTTTTTTCCAAGTATATTACTAATATACTTTTCATATGGGGATAATTATGAGTGGATATATACGTGGCAATGACATGGATTCCACCTCAATTATCCAACGGGTCATAAAACAAGCAACAAGATCTTGCGCGAGCCTTTCATAGGGAGAAAGTTGAAGCATGGTATCCGCCTGATATCCGAAAAAGAGTAATATTTTCCGCATCGTCGACCATATGTTTTTTCATTAAACTATGGACGCTAAAGGTCGCATTCTATTGAATTGCCATCTCTGAAACCCTTTTAGTAAGTTTCTTATAGGTTCTGTGTTTGTAAGTTAACTTTTTAAAAGTAGCATCAAATACAATCAAGTAGAACTAAAATATGAACATGTAATAGTGTCAAAATTGCATCTGATCTAATATTTTAGGAACCTTTACTTATATCTTAAGGTGTAAATTATAAGATTAGAGCAAATACAATCAAGTAGAACTAAAATATGAACATGTAATAGGTGTCAAAATTGCATTTGATCTAAAATTTTAGGAACCTTTACTTATATCGTAAGGTGTAAAATTATAAGATTACCAGCTATTTAGCAAAAAAGTCATTCAAAAGGTTATGTGAATTGTTTTTTTTGCTCAACTGAAAAAAAGACAGCATTTGATGTTTCTTATACAGCTTGTGAAGATCTATACAACTTTATGAACTTCGTGTTTCTTGGTCATTATTATAACATTATTAGTTAACCCCATCTTTCTGAGATTACTAATAGTTGTCTGACATCATTTCTGGAACACATCAGTTATTTATCTGTGAACAAAAGCTGTATAACAAGGCACAGTTAAAGCAACATATAAACACATGTGACTCTGAAGTTGACGAATTTGAAAGTAAAATAGGTGGCTTCTAGGGGCATCCTTTATGTGAATTATGTAGGACACCGTTTTATGGGGATAATGAACTTTACATGCATATGTCAACCAGACATTTCACCTGTCATATATGCAAAAGGTAAAAGAAATCAGAATTATTTCCCCACCTCATATTCTATATGCAGCTAAACGACTGTTCAACTTTTAAATTATTGCTTGCCTATTGAAGAACAACGCCTATGTCTAGAAGACTTAACAAGAAGAAATATCATCATAGTCAACGAAAAAATGTTAACTTCTGAGAAAACTATCCAACACAAGGTGAGATCAAACAGGCCAAAGAATAATGGTTATAATTTCTCAAAATATTTTTTATATTACTATTTAATACCTCAAAAGATATTATTACACTGTCATACATTATAGAAACTCATATTCACATAACATTATACTTCACAGTTAACATTATATGAAAGCACACGCTATCTATATTATGCTTTCACGGCCTTTGACGATGTTGTCCAAGCATCTCATTGAGCACGAAAGGATCCTCTGGATTATATATCAACCAACCTGTTAAAGAAGAGTTACAAATGAGACAATGGTACATTCTTCAATATCGAAAGTGATTAATTACATGTGTTGCAAAAAACGAACAGATTTCACATTGTTTTTAATTGTATATTTTAAATTTAGGTACAACAGCAAGAAGCAGGAACTTCAGATTCTGCTTGAAACAGAAAGCTACACCATAGCCTGCTATCGCCTTATCCAAAATAAAAGGACATCATATCTCTTTCCACGGTCGTTGCCTCATTGAAAACGGTTAGTCATTATGGTTACTTAAGCATGTTATTCATGTATTCCATGTTCATACATCATTGAAAACGATTAGTTATTATGGTTACTTGAGCATGTTATTCATCTATTCTATGTTCATTCATCATTACCGTACCATCCTCATTCCAAATACAGATAAAAACTGCTTGGATCAAAAAGAAAATTACCCTTTACTCCCATCAAATGGGCTACTGGTATACGGTGTGCGTAAACTGCCACAAATTGCCAGAAGCTGATATCTCTTGGAATATCACATTCCCTTCTAATGTATCTGACCTCAACAAAAAATACTCAATCCAAAAAATATCTTCTAACAACACCCTCCCCATATTTTGTATAGGTCTCGAGTAACACTCGTGATTGGAGACGGAACTTAAAGCATACACGCCACTATATCCACACCTGACGTGGAAACATTTAAACCATTCATAGCACTAGAACTTAAAAAGGCGGAAGAAGATGTTAGATAATATCCCACTTATTTTTGTTACATTTCGTTTGTCAAATGGTTAGGCCAAAGCATCACGTGTTGAGTTTTGTATATTAATCATGAGGATGACGAGCATCACGTGTTGAGTATTTTCAATTTGATGATGACTGTTTAGAGCCCGTATACAAATTGAAGAAGGTATTAGTTTCTCTCTCCTTACATTTTATATTTACTAACGTCAATTCAATTTGGTTTATTGTTATTGATAACATGGAAACAACTAAAAGAACACATTGACCTGAATATTGCCAATTTTTCCACCAATAATTAATATGCCTTGATGAATCACTCGATTTAGCACTCAATATATCACTGAATATATGCCCATGAAATGCGTCTTTTAGTCTTACTGTATAAAGCAATCCTAACCAAGTGCTTATTCCATTTTGATACAGTAAATAAAAAGCTACAATTTCGCATCAGTAGATCTTCGTAAGCCAACTCTTTACGAATTATGAATGTGTGTCTATACATTGGTTGTTGAACCTTTGGGATAACCATTATCATTGAGGTCAATCACCACACCACCTCTATCATACATACGACATTACACGACACGACTACAAAAAAAGATGTGTTTGGGTTAGGCTACTGGGAATGTAGCGGATGTGAAGCCTAGATGCTATAGTATCTTTATAAAAATGGTTTACTATTTTTTACTAATTTATACATGTTTTTACCCTCAGCATGTATGTCACTTGGCTTGTTTTGAGA
Organism: Tanacetum coccineum; assembly: GCA_026074375.1. NCBI lineage: Eukaryota > Viridiplantae > Streptophyta > Magnoliopsida > Asterales > Asteraceae > Tanacetum > Tanacetum coccineum. The sequence continues at coordinate 5,386 of BQNB010152873.1, forward strand.
TAAATCACAGCAACAAGAACAACATGTTATCAGCTAGACGATTGAATACCGGAGCAGGCTGAACGGGTTAGAATTCATTTGAACTAAACGTATATTAAAAAGCTTAAAATGACCTGAGAAGCATTTTTTTAAAATTGGACAGGAAAAGTTATGTTTAGAACGCTTGATCAGGTTGATTTACTTGATGAGTTGTGTTTTTTTATAAGTTTCCAAGAAACCTCAAATAGATGAGGAGAAAGTTACTGAGACGTTGGTAAACCTCAGCTTTCTGATCAGTCGGTTTCACTTAAGTTCAAGATTATTGCTTCTGCTATAACATATGTTAAAGATGATGAGAGTCATCTTAATATTGCACAGTAAAGTGATGTTGTAGATAGATATAGGGACAATGGTGTGCGAATGGTTCGATAGATGTAGGAACATGATATTGTACGAAGAACTACAAGCAAAACAATGTGTAACAAATACTTTGGTAATATTATACTCTTTCATGTTCTTTTCTGAGGGTTGTCTTTGTTTAAGGTGATATTTAAAATATCAATACACTGACTGCCTCATATTTTAACTATCCATAAATATGTATTAAGGCTATTACTTATATTAAACATGATGGTATCTTTGTTATAATATCGCTATTCTGCTCAAGGACCAAGATAAAAGCGGTCCAGTACCTTGATCATATATCTATAATGTGATGCAATTGTTTAGTAGTCTTGTTGTCATAAGTTTTTGCTATAAGCCTACAAATGTTGGTAAGTTTTGCTTTGAGGGAAATGGTTTGTAAATCACATTTAAGTCTTATGTTTGAAAGTCTTGCTTTAAGGGAAATTGTTTGTAAATAACATTTAAGTCAGGCTATTGATTAAAACTAAAATATTGCCGATTGGAAACAAAATTATCAATATCAATAATGTAACAAAAAAGAGGAATGAAGAATTTATGTTCACACAAACACATAAACGATTACAACTAAACGACAACTATTATCTTCTAAAAAAATTTATGAACCGAACCTGCCCGTTACATACATTCGTACAACCATGTTAAACGTATGTAAATAATAACCAGGAAGTACAATACATAAAGTTAGACATGTTTCCCTTATCATTATTCGACAATTCATATGGATTTCAACCAAATAAAAAAAATAATGCAAAACCGTCTAACGCTTTAAAAAAGTTCCATCACATCGTCTTAAAAATCCAACCGTTACACATTTAAAGTAACAATAAAACCAAATAAAAATAGAAAAGCAACCCGCCCGTCGGCGGGTAACCTAATACTAATATAATATGTATATATAATATTATATATTAAATATATATATATATATATTAATATATAAATATAATATATAGAATATATATATATATATATAAAATGTGTGTATGTATATATATGTGTGTGTGAAGTATATAATATATGTGTAATATATATAATATATATATATATATATATATATATATATATATATATATATATATATATATAATATATATATATATGTATATATATATATATATATGTATGTATACACACGCCCACACACACACACACACACACACACACACATACACACACATATATATATACTAGACTATAGACCTGCGGGTTTCGCGGGTGGCAATAAAAAAATTCTTATTTGACGTTATCAATAAACTATTGATACTTTTTATTCACGGGTTAAAAGAATATGAAATCTAGAATCACATATTCACAATTATATAATTTTAAGGGCGATGGTGAAATAAAGTTTGCGGCAAAGCGTGGGTTTTCAATTCTTGTTAACAACATTTTACATTATATATTATGAGTTAGTATCATTATTATACAATATAATTAACCATCAAGATCGTTGCCCCGAGGCAACATTAAATGCATTTATGGCTTGACCCGTTTATAATCCCATACCGACCCGAACAATTAAAACCCGGGAGCTGTATTATTTCTAGGATGCTTTACAACGTACACCTAAGGAGACACGTGTTGTACCTTTATCACCGAATACAACCCACCCTCTGATCTGGGTGAACAAAACACTTCTTCCCACACTTTTTTTGATCTAACACACAAAATCAAGTTGCGTTTTTTTAGGGGAGAACATGTTGAAGCAGATTATGTAGAAGCAATAATCACAAGGATCGAACTTAAATCACGCAAGATGAAAACTTTACTCAAAAAGTAAGAAATTAATTACCCCTTTTTAGTTTTTAAACAAAGATCTCATTATAATATTCTCAGTTTTTATTGGATTTGATATAATAGGTATAATCCAGTTGAAGCTTGGAAGACCCTTATTGAGGATTTGGGTAGTAGTAGTCTTTGATCTTTGTAGCTGCTACTTTCAGGTAAGTTTGATTATATCTAACTATTGTTTGTTTTTAGAATTTTTAATTTTTTTATGGTCTTTGGTGTTTATGGGGTTTAATTATATTACTTTCGATTTGATTAAAGCTCATTTGAAAATTAGAAACCTTTTTACGAACTCGGTCCCCAGTTCAAGGCTAACATATGTCTGTGATTTATCGAGAACCCGTCCTAGACTTATTTGTAATTTGTATACTTTTACTAATTTTTTTGGTTTTTTTGGGAGCTCAGAGCTTAATGAAAGGACTATAGTCAAAAGATTGGCTGAAGGTTTTCGAGTCACTGAAAGATGTTACGCGATTTGCGTTGTTCCACTCAGTACTCTTGCTTCCAATCCTGTATGTAAAAGCTGACTGTAACATTTCTCATTTTCAGGTCATTTCCCGACTCAATTATTATCATTAATTATTTTTAGAGTTTTACGCGTTCGCTTTTAATTATTATTATATAATTAAATCGCGTAAACTAAAAATCATAATTCAACGTAAACGGACACCAAACAAATAAAAGTTTACGTCAAGCAAGTGTTATATAGTTATTAAGAGTATAATTTTTAACTTTTCATAATTTATTTTTGTTGGTTACCTAAAACGCTTACGTTTCACAATAAATTACATCCGGGCATACTCGGAAGCACCTATACCTATATATACTCAAACCAATACCCACAATTTCACCCAATACATAAAAATTAATCCTTTTTCTACCCATGAATCACTTAGAACCGGATCCATGGTGTTAACATAAGAATTAAATCACAAAGTCTCCACTAAGTCCTACCTTTTTTGTTATACTTACACAACATGTACCCTAAACACATATTACTAGAAATTGGCACATTATAGTACCCTAAAACCCATCTTGGCCGTTCCATGTGCATGGGGAGGAGGAGAGTACTTTGGTTTTGTATCCTAAATCATTACTAGTCTATGGTTTGATCTTAGGTTGTTTCTAATACCACCTTTCTATAAGTAGCAAGTCTTAGGTTTAATTTAACACATTTACAATTCATGCAAGCAAAATAAATCACTCATACTCTCTCCTTACAAACCATAACCCACGGCTCAATAATTATAAGCTAGGGTTTCCATACAAATTCATTCTATAAATATTCCAATCATACAAGGGTTCATTCTAAGCATATCTAAGGTTACTCAAGGGTATTTCAAGCTTGGATTTGGGTTTAACAAGGATTAATCAAGAAAACATATTTAGGGTTTTCTTGATTAGGGTTTTGAATTTGGAAGCCTTGCTAGGATTTTTATCTTGTGTTCATCATACTACTCATCTCCTATAAGGTCTAATTTAAGTATTTCATTTCCATTCATTCATTATCTTATGTGTACATACTTGTTATATATGTTAAACATCATCTAGATTCATTTTTGTGATATATAAAGTATGCTGAGGCTTATATAATTCGAATTTATTATATACCTTGATGAAATAACACTTAAAATGGAATTACACCTTATATATAAGTTTTAGGTAATTTATAAGCTAGGTTTGTAAATTATCTTCCATCGCGGCCTCGCTCCTTGTCACCTATGTTGAAGAAAGGTTTGGAACTATATTTTCAAAGAGAGAGGTAGAAGTCAGAAAGAAAGACTTTCAGTAAGACTTAATGGATATCATTGCCGGAAGACTTATTTTGTATTAAAAGTTAATTACATGTTTATGTATAAAAGATCATGAGGACATGGTTTTCACTTGGACAATTGTTATGGACTTTTATAGGACTTAATAGATGTAAGATATATGATAGAAAACTTGGTAAAAGAATTGTACAAAAGCTCTTAATAAATGGAAGTATAAAACTTGTTTTATAAAACAAAAACATGTAAAATATTTTGGTACCTACTGTTTGATTTCGTCAAATAACATATGTATTTCATGTTTTATCTAATTAGAACTTATCACAAGGATCTTAAGCATATAAGAAACTTGAAAAACCAAGCAATAACGAAGGAGATATGACATTTTTAAGTTTACAATAATTAAATGGATAAAAGTATTTTTATAAAAGTTATTTTATAAAAATATTTACTGTTTCAGATCTGATATATTAAGGGAGATATTTTATAAAGATAGTACTTTTCATGACGAATCCAAACTTGTAAGAAACTCGAAAAACGGATTTTAAATGAAGGTGATACGTTATTTACAAGTTTAAGTTAAAAAGTATTTTTATAAAAGTAAATTTATAAAAATAGGTTACTGTTCATGATAGCATACTGTTGGGAAATAATGTTCATAAATAGAGCTTTTAATTACGAAGACGTGGACATAGGAATCACTAAAAACCGAATTAAAACGAACGAGATTCAATTTAAATACGATTTCAATAATTAAAGTTATAAAAAGTATTTTTATAAACTTTCACTTACTGTTACTGTTCATAACAGTACCAAACCAAATTATAAGTATAAAATTTGATTAGACTTTTTAAATACAAATCCATACATATAAAGAACAAGCGAAACGGATTAAATATGAGTAAGATATGACTTTTGGAAGGTTACGATGATTAATTATATTAAAGTAGTTTTATATAATTTTATAAAAACAATTAAAACTACTGTTCATCAGGGGCATAAATATTATAAATATAATATTTTGATATATTTTCTTAATACGGAGCCATGGATATAAATAACGTGAAAAAGAGAGTTTAAACGATAAAGATATAAGGTTTATAAAACCGTATGCACTATTTTTACTTTTGTACACTATTTCAAAAAAACAATTAAACCAATTATATAATATCATTATATAATCAATAATAATATTAAAACCTATACTATTAACAAACAATCAATTGTGAGACGAAAACCATACTTTATTTTACGGATACAAATACAAACACCTTTATTCAATAAAGTACGGTTTAAACATTATTTTGACATTTAAAACTAAACAAAGACTATTAGGTGGTGCTGTAACTATATAACTTGTGATGTGGTACTATTAAGTACATTGTACTCATACGACCTACATTTAATTAGGTTGCGTTGGGATTTCGCTTGTCGACTCACTCACTTGATTCATATTATCAACACCATTCACTAAGGTGAGTTCATAGCCCCGTGTTTTACTATATCAATGATTCACAACTTTTGGGGTGAGAAACATGCATTGTTTTACAAATTGGACGCAATTGTACATTTTATCATGATGACATGTTTGCCTAAGTAGTGATAACCCACTGTGCCCATTATCATGAACTGTCAATTACTTTGCGTGAGCGCGAATGTTATAAATAGATCTATTTGGGATTGACATCCCCGTTCGGGTGAGTAGCACTCACTGTGCCGGTTTGTCGGACAATGAACGTATAACATGTCGGATTTGGGATGTTGTGGGTTAGAACATCATCAAGGGCAATGTTGGTAATTTATATTGCAATTTATACATGTCGAGCTTCAGTGTCATGAGCTTAGGGAAAGGTAATTACACTTTGTGATGTTTGCATCTGTTGTATTATCATACACTTGGAAATCTTGCGGTCCTACATTATATTTACATAAACCTATGAATTCACCAACTTTATGTTGACATTTTAAAGCATGTTTTCTCAGGTCAATGAGGCACGAGGTGCTAAGGATACATTGGGAAACTCTTTTGGGGAGTCCTGCATAAAAGATTTGGAGTCATTACATCTTGGGATTTTTGTTATGATCTAAAATCTTTGTTATCAAATGTTGAACAATTTAAGCCGTTGCGCTTTGTATTAAACAATTTCAATAAATCCAATGTATCGTATTTTAAACGACTCTTTTAGAGGTCGTTCTTATATCTTGTGCCATTGATCTATGAAGTAACGCTCCCGGACTCATTATTCCACTGCGACCCTATTTGGGAGTGTTACAGATTGGTATCTAGAGCCAAGGTTATAGAGAACCAGATCAAATGTTTTTTACTTGGACTATAACCATTTTCAAACATTGCATCATACGAAGGGGTTTTCATGGGACATTCACTTATACATTACTTGTTGCATTAGTTGAGTATACTAGATGCTGCATGGTTCACATACGTGTTTATAATATATTAAGTATATTATTATGGGTCTTATATATGTACTAATGTAAACTCTGTTTGAGTGTTACAGATCCTGTCATGTCTTCTTCATCCACAGTCACCTACACATCTGTCTACACTGATTCTGAGCCAGGGAGAGTCTTCTGGGGAGCTGATGAGGAGCTGTCTGATGGAGGTTCTCCATAAGTCATCATATACGGATACGATGGACTCCCTATGCAGCCAGTAGCCCTGCCATCTCCGAACTATGTGCCAGGACCTGAGCACCCACCATCTCCCGATTACGTGCCCAGTCTTGAGCACCCACCTTTACCTGTCGAGGTACCATACGTACATGAGACTGAGTACCCCGAGTACTTAGTGCCATCCGATGCTGAGGCACCTTTGGAGGACCATCCTCTACCTGCTGATGCCTCACCTACCGCCTTATCACCAGGCTATGTGGCAGACTCTGATCCGGATGAGGATCTGGAGGAGGACCCCGAGGAGGATCATGTTGATTATCCTGTTGACGAAGGGGATGATGATGATGAACCCTCCGATGATGACGATGATGATGATACTGATGATGAGGATGAGGATCCCTTTGAGGACGAGGATGATGAGGAGGAGGAGCACCTAGCTCTGGCCGACTCTTCTGATGTACCTGTTGTTGACCATGTTCCCCCAGCTGGGGATACAGAGGTATTTGAGACGGATAAGTCTGCACCTACACCCAGATCACCTTAGATTAAGGTCCCCTTTGCTCAAACACGTCCCCGTAGGTCACGAAAGACTGTCAGACTTGAGCCACCTATGTCACCATCCATGAAGGCACGTATTGCTGAGTTTGTCGCCGCACCTACACCACCATCACCACCACCATCTCCACTATCACCTTGGACATCTCCACTACCCTAGATTCCTTCAACACCACTACATGTATCGTCTCCATCATCACCACATTTACCACCACCTACTGTTAATAGTCCCACTTATGTTGAGGCACCGTTAGGCTATCGAGCAGCCAGGATTAGATTGAGAGCCTCATCACCATCCACTCACCATCCACTACATCCTTCATTACCACATTTACCACCACCTGTACCCACATCATTACCATTACCATCATCACCACTACCACCACTACCAGCCTCACTATTCATATCACCACCAGTCAATCGTAGGGAGGACATTCCCGAGGCCGAGTTACTACCTCGTAAGAGGTTATGTCCGACTGCTCCCACATCGAGGTATGAGGTGGGGGAGAGTTCGACTGCTACTCCTAGACCTACTAGAGGTCATAGAGCAGACTATAGGTTTATTGGCACTATGGATGCCGAGATCAGATGGCAGAGAGCCGAGGAGGTCGGCTATAGCATTAGGGATATTTGGGTAGACCCGACAGAGGCTGTTGAGGAGGTAGCACCGATGACCCTCAAGAGGGTCAATACTAGAGTGACCGAGCTCGCTGCGGTGCAGGAGCAGGACACTCAAGATATTTATGCTGTGATTGAGGATGGTCAGGACAGACAGACTCAGTTATTTCAGAGAGTTGATAGATTGGTCGAGGATAGACAGTTTCACTATAAGACTGCACGACTGTTAGATCATGAGGCCCTCGTTTTCCGTGAGGCTTGGGCATATTCCGTTAGGTTAAGTTTGGCAGTTCACTATGAACTGCAAGCATATAAGACTCATACCCAGATGCATGATTACCGTATCCCCTCACAGGAGTCACTGATGACGACATTGATTGCACAAGTTTCATCACTACAGGGACAGTTGTCAGCGGCATTAGGATAGATTTAGGCACTTCAGGCTAGAGATCTGACTTATGCAGATGATCATGAGGGCGCTGGTAGTTCTGCCTAGGTTTACATTTTCATGTCATATTCATAGCTATAATTATGTTAGCCGTCTAAGTATTATGGGTTTTATACCCAGCTAGCACGGTAGTAGGATTGGTATTTTTCATTTCTTGTATCAGACAATCATGTATGTTTTCCTAGTTATATATGATGTGTTATATTATGTCATGTCGATCTAAACTCTGTTATGTATTGTGATCCCAGTCATGTTATATAATCACTGTGTGATGTGATCTTGTTATATATAATGTGTTGTATTATGTTATGTCGATCTCAATTCTACTATGTGTTGTGATCCCAGTCATGTTATATAATCACTGTGTGATGTGATCTTGTTATATATATGTTTCACCCATGTCATGTTGTGATGTTTATGAAAACTCATGTGTTTTACATTGTTGTGATTTAGAACAATATGCCACCAAGGAGATCCTCTGCTACTGCAAGGGTTGTTGTTGCTGCTGCAAGGGCTGCTGTTGCGGCTGCTACCCCTATGACAGCTGCTGTAGTTGAGCAACTAATTGAAGCAAGAGTGTCTGCGGCACTTGCTAACCATGACACTCTTCAAAATAGCACTAATGGTCATGGCGACGAAATCCACAATTCTGAAACTAGAATTAGAGGAACTGTACGCACTCCCCGTGAGTGTACGTACAAGGATTTTTTGAATTGCAAGCCCCTTACTTTTAAGGGTACTAAAGGAGTGGTTGTGTTGTCATAATGGTTTGAGAAGATGGAATCAGTGTTCCATATCAGCAACTGTGCTGTGGAGAACCAAGTTAAGTTTGCTACATGCACTTTCCTTGGAAATGCTCTAACATGGTGGAACTCCCACATGAAGACTGTCACTCAAGATGTTGCTTATGCTATGGACTGGAAGGCACTAAAGAAGATGATGACAGTCAAATACTGCCCAAGGGGTGAAATCAAGAAGTTATAAATTGAGCTCTGGAACCTAAAAGTAAAAGGTACTGATGTCGCAAGTTACACTCTGCGTTTTTAAGAGCTCGCACTGATGTGTGGAACATATGTTTCCCGAGGAATCGGATGAAGTTGAGAAATATGTTGGTGGACTTCCTGATATGATTCGGGGAAATGTAATGGCATATCAACCCAAGACAATGGAGGAAGCAATTGAGTTTGCCAATGATCAGATGGATCAAAAAGTCCTCACCATTACTAAAAGACAAGCTGAGCAGAAGAGGAATTTAGAGTTTAATGCTTGGAACAATCATGGGTACCAACAACAAAACAAGAGACAGAACACTAGGCGGGCTTACACTGCTAGGCCTGGTGAAAAGAGAAAGTACACGGGATCATTTCCCTTGTGTACAAAATGCAACTATCACCACAAAGGGCCATGTGCTCCCAGGTGTAATAAATGCAAAAAGGTCAGCCATTTGGCTCGTGATTGTAGGAGTTCTGGTCCCAATGGTAATAATAAAATCGGGGGAACTTCGAAACAACTCAGAATGTTGGCACTTGCTATGAGTGTGGTGTTCAGGGGCATTTTAAGAGAGACTGCCTGAGGTTGAAGAATAAAAACTGTGGTAATCAAGGTGGGAATGGCAATGCCCCAACGAAAGTGTACGTGGTGGGCAATGCGGGGACAAACCCGGACTCCAACGTCGTTATAGGTACGTTCCTTCTAAACAACTGCTATGCTTCTATCCTATTTGATACTGGTGCCGATAGGAGTTTTGTATCTACTACATTTAGTTCCCTAATTGATATCACACCAACGACATTAGACCATTATTATGATGTTGAATTAGCTGACGGGAAAATAATTGGGATAAACACCATCATTCGGGGTTGTACATTAAACTTCTTAGACCATCCATTTAACATCAACTTAATGCCCGTAGAACTTGGTAGCTTCGATGTCATATCGGTATGGACTGGTTGTCAAAGTACCACACTCTCATTAATTGTGCCGAGATGATCGTTCGTATTCCCTGGGGAAATGAAACCTTAATTGTTCATGGTGACGGAAGTAATCAGGGAAACGAGACTCGTCTAAATATCATTTTGTACACCAAAACTCACAAATATTTGTTAAAAGGACA
>BQNB010152874.1:0-11100 GCA_026074375.1 Tanacetum coccineum
TTTGTATTTTGATCAAGGCTTCCAAGATCGTTCAAGAAAAGGATTTCAACAGATATCCTATTAATGATGCTAGTTCTTCTTCTATCTCCGGAAAGGGGTACATATCCTTGGCGCATACACTGTTGAGACTTGAGTAGTCCACTTGCACTTGCCAAGCACTGCTTGCCAGATTGATGAGTGTTGCATTAGTGATCCATTCGCGGTGCTGGTCTTTTCTGATTGTCTCTTCCTTTAGCCAATTGAATACTTTTCCTTCGATGCTTGTCTTCTATCTAGTGTTAGTGGCCGTTTCCTGTGGACCACCAAGTCGGCCAATGGGTATGCTTTTAACTAATGTTCCATGACAAACCATGGTACTGCTATCCCCCCTGGACCTGCCCATCCAAGTATGTCCACATTCTTCCAAAGGATATTAATTAGCCGTTGTTTGCAGCCAAGCGATAACGTACTTCCAATCGTTATGGATTGGTCCGTTCATTTATTACAGATGGTTACTTTTTCTCCCATGTTGCCTTCGCCACTTTCTTTTTCGGGAATATTCTAGACATTTGTTCCATGTGTTGATGCCATTGTGTTTCTTTCCACGAATTCTATGTTTTGTCCAACTGTCTGCATTCCCATAGGGCTTCCTTACTTGTTTCCATTATGACAACTACCTGGTTTGTTGGGAACTTGATCATAGAGTGAATGGTCAAGCCTACCGCTTCAAGGCTTTTCATTCCTGTTCTCCCTATAAGGCCTTTATATGGCGAACGGCACCTTACTATTACAAACTCCATGAGTACTGTTTTGTTTCTTCCTACCTGCCCTATGGTTATCCGTAGGTCTATCACACCCAAGGGGTGGTATATCTCGCTTGAGAAACCTATCAACGAAGCTATGCACTTTCTTAACCTTGACCGGATGTTAGTGTTAATGTTTTTGAAACAATGCTCATACATAATCTTCGATGAGCTTCCACTGTCTACATGAATCCTTCGTGTTAATAAAAATATTCGGGAAAAAAATGATATTTATATTTAATGATCTTCATGTTTTGATAATAACAAATATAATGTCATAGTACGTAAAAGTTTACGTAAACAAGTTATCTAGTCAAAAGTTTACTTGACGACGACAAATCACTTAAGGTACGAATATGGCATTATTAAACATAGTTAATGAACAAAGAAAAATATTATCATTTGCATAAACCTTTTCTAATCAAATGATTTAAGTTAACACATGATTAATTATAAGCTAGTTACATTAATCATGTAAGACAAAATAAGATTAACCAAAAGTGGAAACAATCTTTCCAAATCTTTCCAAATCTAGAAGATCTTTCTTTATTGGTGATAAGAAATATTTTGTTCTAGAAGAACCTAATAAAATAGTTTTATTAAGTATAAAACAATATTTTGTATAGATTCGGGGTAATCACAAAATGACAAAGGCTGTCCTAGCTCCCTCAACGGATCCATCAAATACATAGGACGGATCCAGCTACGGTGGATCCGTGGGTCGCAGCGAATAGCTGTTTGGGCTAGCATTTGAATTTTAAAGTGTTGCCAAATAGCAACCTTAAGTCTTTATTTCAACACAACTCTTGACAAATATTTTTACACATATCTTTTATCTCTTTCATATTCTTTGATCATTATACTTGTTACATAATCCATTACAAGTGATCAACTCATTCCACTCTTTAGTGAAGAACACTTACGAAGACGTCAAGCTTCAAGTGCTAATAATTTAGTTGTGTCATCACGATTGTGATAATCATTCATCTTATATATCATGTGTTGTGTGTTGTGTATATCATATGTGTATGATAGGTTAGTATTTAGGCCATAAAATACATAGTGTGTTAGATTGGTTCTATCTCGAAGTAGAACTCGGTATTTAGCTTTGTACCAAAAAAGTGTAAGCGACATGTACGGTTTTCTCCGCCTAAAGGGAGCTTGTTGACATAGTGAAGATAACTCTTAAGTTGGGTACTTAGGGAGTGGAGTAGGGCGAAGAGGAGCTTCGTAGCCGAACCACTATAAATCATTGTGTCATCGGTTTGATCTTTCTTATCTTTACTTGTTCATACTTTGTAGATTATTTATTTACTTATTGCATCGCTATCATATACACTTGTATATATCTCTTGAGTTCACATAAGTTGATAATCTAAGTATTATTTTAAAACAGTAAAAACTATTCAACCACCCCCCCCCCTTCTAGTTTCCACAATTGGTATCAAAAGCTAAGGTCACCCAAGATCTTTAACGTATATTGTACATTAAAGCTTGAATCGATCTATAAATTAGGATAAATATCTAGAAGGGAAATCTATGCAAAGAGCACCACTTTTTGAAAGTGATCATTTTATATATTGGAAAAATAGATTTGAAACTTATGTGAAAGCAAAAGATTTAGATCTTTGGCATATTATCTTGAATGGTGATTTTCCATCGGTTGCCAAGAATGAAGTTACCCAAATTTTAGAAATAGTTCCTTTTAAACAACAAGATGATGATCTTAAAAAAAACTTGCTAAAAATAATGAAGCTAAATTGGTTCTTTATATTGCTTTACCTAAAAAGGAATACGAAAGAATTTTTATGTGTAAAACTGCTAAAGATATTTGGCAATTATTGTTAATCACACATCAAGGTAATAGCCAAGTATATGATAATAAATTGATCTTCTTGTTCAACAATATGAACAATCTACTATCCTTGAAGAAGAATCTATTGATAGCGGTTTTGCTAGATTTAACACTATTATTACTAGTCTTAAAGCTCTTGATGAAGGTTTTTCTAGCAAGAACTATGTTAGGAAGTTTCTTAGGGCTCTACATCTTAAATGGAGAGCAAAGGTCACGGCGATTGAAGAATCAAAATATTTTTCATCACTAGCTCTAGATGAGCTTATCGGCAATCTAAAAGTACATGAAGTTGTCATGGAAAAAGATTCTGAAATCTATAAAGGCACAAAGGAAAGAGTTAAGTCCACTGCCTTGAAAGCTAAGAAAGAGTCTAGTGATGATGAAACTTTGACATCCGTAAGTTATGATGAAGAATATGCTATGGCCGTAAGGAACTATTAAAAAAATTCTTTAAGAAGAAATTGTAGAATATGTTAGTCAAACCAGAAGAAGAAAAGAAGCCGATTCAGGACAAAAGGGATGGAAGAAAGGAAATAGTGACCAGAAATGAATTATAATGGAGATCCAAAAATATCTCATTGGCGATTGTCCAAAACCATCTCGCAACAGCCATGTCGCTACGCCTCACGCTAAAGCTTGAGGCTTGGCTATGCCGCTACGTCACGCTTCACGCTATTTATAACCTTGCTCATGGCTCAATCGTCAAATGAAGTAAATCTTAACTCTTCTTATTATAGTGATAACACATCTTCTCTTGATAATGTATGATACGTTTATCTTATGCTATCGAATACACTTTAATCGAATTTTTAGTAATTGTTCTTATTTTAAAAATTTTGAAAAAAAGACCTTTTAGAAAAAGAAATTTTAGAATTGAACGATAAAATTAAGAAACTTGAGAGAAGTAAAGAAATTGATATTACGTGTAAGTTATGTCAAGAACTTAAATTGGAAAACGCTAGACTTAAGGAAACTCAAGTTAAGTTTGTAAAATTTGATAAAAGCGCTAATTCACTAAGAGAAATGTTAAATAATCAAAAGTCATCTAGTTGTAAAATAGGTCTAAGACTTGATAGTAGTAAAGCGTCAACAAGCGGAACCAAACCCATAAGTTTTGTTGCGTTGACCGTTGAAAATGCCACAGACGGATCCACCAAAAAGGTGCACGGATCCACCATACCTGGATTCGTGAATCGCATAGGTGCTGAAAAAGTACAGAACACATTTTTAGCCCACCTATGTGTTTGAGATCGGATTTTGTCATTAATATGAAGAAACTAATACATAATAGAATTGAGGAGTCAAAGAAACCGTCTTTAAAACCATTACTTAAAAGCGATTTAGGTTATGTCAAAACCGAGTCTAGGTCGAAAACACCTCCACCCAGAAGAAAGATCTCTTCTCAACCTATAAGAAACTCTAGAGAACCAATTCACCAAAACTTCTATTCTATGAATTGGAACAACTATTAAAGTCAAGGATTTGTACATATAGGAAACTGTATCCCATTTCAATATCCCAATCAATTGCAACAAATGCAAGGGATGTACAACACTAACATTTTCGGACCTATGAAATATTGAGGAACAAACGCTCGAATTTGTTTTTGTTGAAATAGGTATGCTTGAGAACTTGCTTGGAACCGAATAAATGGATCAAAGATAGTGGTTGCTCCAAACATATGACCGGTAACAAGAGTTTATTCTCTACCTACAAAGCATAAAATGAAGGTAATATTGTCTTTGGAAGTAACTTAAAAGGAAAGATCATAGGCAAAGGTACGATCTCAAGTGACTCTCTCACTATATCTAATGTAGAACACATAGATAACTTAGCATTTAACTTACTTAGCGTCAGTCAAATTTGTGACAATAAGTGTAGAGTCTTATTCACGAAAGAAGGTAGTGAAATAATTAAAGATGGTAAAATCATAGGAAACGAAATTAGGAAAAATGGTTTATACATAAAGGAAATTCTAGGAAATACTCTCAATACAAATTTGTATCTCGCCACGTAGTGGAGTAACTCAACCATATGGCATAGAATGACTTTGGTCACGCAAACATGCGTTTAATTCAATCTTTGTCATCAAAAGAATTAGTTAGAAATTTACCTAATCTGGGGGAAGTAAGGAGTTATTTCTCCCACAAAAGAAGAGCAGCAAGGGCACCAAACGGGACCAAGTCCTGACAATCAAACAAGGCTAAACAATATTGGTTACCACTACACCTGCTGTTAATCACGACACATTAAAAATTACATTATTGGTCCATCGCAAATAAAACTAAGGATGGTAATTTATACACTTATAGTAGATAGTTAGTATGATTATTCTAGTTATACCTTGAGCTAGATATCTAAAAACTAAATAATGAAGCATTTGCGAAATTAGAAATATAAAGTAGAAAAAATCAAAACACCTAGGTAGTTCTCTTACAATATAGAACGAGGATCAGGTCGGGAATTTGAATACTTAACGTATAAATCGGAGCTTATTGTGATACACAAGGGGCAAAAAATTTTTTTTTTTTTACCACATAACTTTTCGGCTCCACGTACTCGCAAGTCAAAATGGTTTAGTAGAAAGGAAAGCATAGAATCCTTGGCAAGATATGTCTAGGACTTATGCTTAACGAACAATCCATCCAAAATAAGTCTTTGGTGTGCAAATCCCGTGATACTCAACTTTATATACTAAATAGAATATAAATTCGACCAATCCTAGGAAAAAACCCCTTATTAAACTATTTTGAGTTAGGAAACCCACTTTTAAGAAATTTTAAGTATTGGAAGCAAGTTGCTTCATTTTTAAATACTAAAGACAATCTTAACAAAGTTTTTGACCCGAAGTCATACAAAGGTGTTTTGTTCTAGGATATTCTCAAAATAGTAACGCATATATAGTATTAAATAAACATACAATGAAAGTCGAAGAATCACTCAACGTGACATTCGATGAAAGCCCTCCTCCTACCAAATTATCACCATTGGTTGATGATGATGTTGGTGAAGAAGAAGCTATTAGAAATATTACTAAAGTAGTAAATAATAAAAGAAAAAGAAGAGAGTCGATAGAAGTTGACAAAGTCATTAACTTTAAGGAGTCCAAGAATCATCCACTAGATCAAGTCATAGGAAATCTTAATCAAAGAACCTTAAGATCTCAAGCCCAAGATCATATTAATTTCTTTTGTTTTATATCCACCATAGAACCCAGAGATGTTAATAAGGCATTAAAAGATGACGAAGGTTGGGTTGTAAGCTATGCAAGAAAACAAATCAATTGTAGCTAATGAAGTTTTTAGGATTTAGTCCCTTAAACCTATAAGTCAATCCGTCCATAGGAACAAAAATGGGTCATTAGAAACACATTAGATGAAAATAGAATAGTGTCTAGAACAGGCTCGGTAGGTGCACAAGGATATAATCAACAAGAAGATAGATTTGATGAAACCATACCTCTTGTAGCTAGGCTAGAGTCAATAGACATATTCTTCCTATTACTTGTAGCCAATGATTTTTAGATTATACCAAATGATGTGAAAAGTGCATTGTTACTAATAGCGGTTTTTTAAAACAAAGAGGTTTACATTGCCAACCTCTGGTGTTCATTGATTTTCCAAAAACCAACTTATGTCGTATAAACTTTACAAAGGATTAGAATGGTCTTAGACAAGCTCCTAAGGCTTGTATGAAAGACTAAAGCTATTTATATGGATAAAACACGAGTATGCAATGGGAATGGTTTGTTAATACACTTATTAACTAAGAAATCCAAAGCACATCTTGATCGATTGTTTCAAATCATATGACGACGACATTATATTTTGGTTCCATGAGTCAAAACTTTATGTGCTGATTTTGAAAAAATCATGCAGCGACAGTTTGAGATGAGTATGAAGGGGGAGTGAACTTCTCTTGGTCTTCGCAACTAAACCAAAATGCAAATACGAATATTTTGTCAAATAATCCAGACGATCAAAGGGAGATGTTAAACAGTTTCGGGTGGAGAAGATTCTAAACCAACCAAGACGCCGATGTCATTGGAGATCAAGCTCACTAAGGACAATGAAGCCGATTCCGTAGATAGCTCTAAATATCAAGGTATGATTGGTAGTTTACTTTATTTGACCGTAAGTAGGCAGACATTATGTTTAGTGTTTGCTTATGTGCTCGTTTCCAAGAAAATCCTAAGACTACCCACTTAGAAGCCGTTAAGCCTATATTTAGGTATGTTAAAGGAAATACACCATTTTAGGTTATGGAGGATCCGCCAATAAGGAACCTGAGTAGAAACTATAGTTTTAGCCGACCTGACAGTGCTGGCTTTCTTGGGGATCGTAAAAGCACTAGCGGCGTTTGTACGTCCATGGGATGTTGTTTGACATCTTGGTTCGCTAAGCAACAAATGGCCCTTGCTATCTCCACAACCAAAGCCGAATACGTCTCCGCCGGGAAGGCATGTCAACAAGCACTATGGATGAAACAAGAGGCTCTGGGGGCGGAGTGCGACTACGGACATACGGCCTCAACGACGTCCAGAATTTATATGCGCCAAGAAGGGCGTTTATAGACTTAAGTATAAACCCCTAGCAACACTTTAGAACAAAACATATAAAAATGTCACCACTTATCTTCGTGATAAACGACCAAAAGGGGCCAAACATCTCATTCGAGAAAGTTTGCATTTTGAAGATAATTATATGCCGATGAGGGAAACAACTAAGCTCTTATAAACCTGTAAGTATTGATAATAATTTAAGATAGGAATAGGGAATGATGAACTGCGATCATGGGATAGTGATCCTCCATCATCTCAAAAATAATCGTAAACAGAATACCTGTGGGTTTGAGGGAATGTAAGTAATTAATCATTATTCAAAAGATGTTAATTCTCATTACAAGTTCCAATTACAACACCTCCGATCATGAACATAATCGAGATTAGAATTTACTAGATAAAGAAAATATCAATAAAATGACCATAGATATTTTCAAAGTCTACATGTATGGTCAATACATGAAATTACGAAATCGATTGAAAGAGATTAAAAGAGCAATCATCGAATTGCAATTCACACTTGTGTTGACGATGTTTTGTTGAGTCTAAATGTTCATAAATACTTGTGTTATTAGCAATGGTCAAATTTATGCTAAAAGTTAACACACTCCTAGTAGGATCGACTACGTTGAAATTCCATTGGGAAATTCACGATAAGTTGCACGGTTCGCTCAAAACTTGAACGTCGACTCCAAAAATTATATCACATACTCCTAATAGTATATACAACACACTTCAATTGCCAAAAACACAACACCTTGTCTCAATTTGCTTAAAAATCAACTCTGTCCATATTTTTAGACACGTGTGATCCACGGATCCACATTAGGGAGATCCGTCCCCATTTAGGTAGATCCGTGAGTCTCAGAACGCGGGTAAATACCAGATTTTAAACAAATAGGGACCACATATATCATTATCTAAACACACACACGAACCAAAACACTAAAACCCTACATACTAAATCATAATAAGAGGCAATTGGAGCAATCAATCACAAAGATTATCAACAAATCATCAATCTAAGACTACTATTGTAAGTGATTTCATCTTATTTTCCTTTCAATTTTGTGTCTAGGGTTTTGATTTTACACAAACCAAATAATTTGGGGATTTTGATTTTTCATGCAATTTTCACGGACCAATTATAGTCAAAGAATATAGGTCACGAATAACTAATATAATATCTTGGTATTACATAATTAAAGGTTGATTCGCCAAAAAGTCAAATTTTGCCAAAAACCCCAAATTAGTGACTAATTTGAATACAACCTCACATCTATTAGTTTTCAAAACAAGTGTTGTTTAACTACATTGTTAATACAACGCAACAACGTTTTCTTCATGCATTAAGGATCATGAATGTATCTATGAAGTGCTTAATTCATAAGCATTTTTCCTCGTTTCCATTTTGCATCAAGACCATAATGAAACCATAGTTGTGGGTTGTGCATTAAGGTTTGCTTATTTCTAGTATTATCGCTATTTTTCTTTTGTTTGAGTCAAGAAAACCGCACATCCACATTACGTCGATATAGACACACACTTAGAAATCGCATTATATATTATCTATGACTTTTCCTCATTGAAATCACTATAAATCACGTAGGTACCAAAATGCCAAGTGAATACCAACAAGATTACAAGAAAACACATGCTTATGTTCCAAAAATTTACAATGATCCCAACATGACCGAAGAACTTAGGGATATCTATAGGGCTTTAGAGAGTAGGTATCTTCATGAAGGGACAACCATTGACCCATCTTTCTATAGAGACCTTAGTGATGACTCCGTGGCTAAGTTTACCAACATAGGTTTTGATTGCTTGCTTTCTCTAGATGAGCAAATTTGTCCTAGGTTTATCCATGAGTTTTACAAAACCCTTCATCTAGATAGAGACCCCTCCAACCATCTTTCAATTTAATTAATTATCAACAATCATCGTTTTAACATCTCTCTTGCTCAATTTGCTGAACTTACCTCTCTTCCTAATCAAGGCATTTGTATTTACTCTGATTCTTGGGGTCTTGATGAGCTTGAGAAAACCCTTGAACAAATTCCACCTTACAACTTACGCCTACCGGATATTGATGACATTTGAAACCTAATGCATCGAAGAACCATTCATGAAAAGGTAGACAAAGAAGGAAAAACCATCCACAAATTACCAAACCATCCACAAATTACCAAACCAAATTGAAACCAATGAGCTCTTTTATCACCGTAGACCTTGTGAACTAGTCATTAGGGAAATGTCTACTCCGCCATAGGAAATAGAGACCACACTCAAGCAATTATTGCCTTGATGTTGTATTGCCTAGAAATCGGACAACCCTTCAACCTTGCCTACTTCATTATTAGGAGGATGTACTTCTTTAAACACCGACGAGACAAACTTCTACCGTATGACATGATCTTAACTCGTCTCTTTAAGAACCTTAAAGCAAATATGGCAGATCACTTATTTGATGAACGTTACGCTCTTCTCCCTAGGAAGATGTCATCCTTTAAGGCAAAACAACATAAGAAGCCTCCACCTAAAAGAACTAGGAATGTAGGAAAGTGTAAGCAAGACCCCAAAGGTCCACCTCATCTTCAACCGAATCACCACCCTCAGATAATAGAGGCTTTCCTAGTACTAAACTTTCTCCTAGGTCTTATAGTAGGGCTCTTCCGCCTGATCCAATCATATCCAAAGAACAAAAGGAGACAAGAGGGATATTCAAGAACTTAGGTAGAGCATTGCACGAGTTTGAAAAGATGTTGAAGAAGGGACGTCGTTGAAGAAAATTTCATTTGTGAAACAATTTACATGTTTAATTATCATGTATTTGAATTATCAACTTGTCTACTTGAATCTACATGCTTAAACTAGATGTTGAAACTACATACTCACTTTATCTTGCTATGTCTTAAGGATATTTTAGCATGATAAAGTCTATGTGTGCGGCATTACTTGCCTATTTCTTTATTTGTTTTGGGTTTTGGCTGCAAAACGCAGTTCTGGTTGATTTTGTAAGAACATGCGACCAACGGATCCACCATATGGTAGATCCGCACCTTGTTTAGGTAGATCCGTGGCTCGTCAGGCCAGGTGCCAAAATTCGAAATTTGTTGATTTTTAACTTTTTCTACTTTATCTTATATTCATGCTATGTGATACTATATGAGATTTTAAACTTTAGGATAAAACATGTTTTCCATATAATCCAAGAACCATTATACAAACTATGTCACCACTTTCACCTTATAATCATCACCCTCAAACATCATTTTCTACCCATCTTCTCCAAATTTTTCACAAACAACCTTACTAGTTCATCACCATGACTAGTTCATCCAAAATAAATTCACCAACCTTCAAAAGAAAAACCGCAAGAATGAGTGTCAAGTATACAACCTATGTTAATCTCACGTCCTCAAGTGAGGAGCATCCTAATGAGAAAGCTCCTTCACCACCTCTTAGAAAAAAATCCCTTTCACCACCTCAAGCTCCATCCAAATCCGTCTCTAGCAAGAGTACACACTACACCTCATCATCATCTCCAAGTGAGTCTCCGACACCAACTCACGTTGCACCTCCACTCAAACTCTATTTTGTCATCCCACTAAAACTTAAACCACAAGAACTTCCACCACTAACCTCAACTATGGATTATGTATCGGAGTCTTTCAAATTGGTCAGCTTTGTTAAGTATTATAAAACATTATGATTATGTATCGGAGTCTTTCAAATTGGTCAGCTTTGTTAGCAGAAAGCTGAAAAGTTGACTTCGGTTGACTTATTTTGGGTAAAATGACTACGGTTTAACTGGGTGTTGAGAGAGTCTTGAGTTTCGAGAGTGAATCACTTTTGATTCATCTTTCCGTATCAGAGTGTTTATGTTGTCATTTTAATGC
>BQNB010152875.1:0-15712 GCA_026074375.1 Tanacetum coccineum
TTGTGTCATTTGCGATATACGACTCACCTTTAAAAAGTAAAAAATTTTAAAGAGCTACCGTGAAGCTTGTTGATTATTAGGTTTAAGTTATTCGATCTCGTTTTGTCCTTTAATAAAGTACATTAAACCTAAAAACCCAAAAAAAATAATCTTTTATTTCTTCTTATCCATTTAATTCTTTTCTTAACCCTCTAAATTATTTAATTCTTATGGCATCACTCGGTCATCGTTTGAACTCCCTCTTCACGATTAAAGAATGCTCATTTTGTGGATCTTTGTACACTGTAGACTTTTGTTGTTCAAAAGGGGGTCTTGAAGACAAGATTCTTGTTCCTAAACCCCCTTAGAATTGTGCAACTTATGGAGACTCGGTTGATGGTCTATATTGTCGACCTTGTGCTTTTGTGCGAAAGTGTTTGAATGAAGGTTGGTATACAATTCATGATGAAAACGAAATTCTAAACACTTTCGTGTCATCCAATGACAACATTGACATTGTTAGTGCATCTCAAGAGCCATTCGTCTTCAATCAAGACCCCGATCAAAATTCTTCACAAAGTCCTCTACATATGGACCACCATTGTTGTTACGAGTGTGGGAATTCGTTAGACGGTATCTTTTGTCAACGATGTACTTGTAAGTCTTGTGGGATATGTTCTCATTATGGTTACAATTGTCTACCGTAAATTCTAATTATCTCTAATCCGGAACCATGTTACAATCAAAACCTTAATGAGATCCTACAAAATTTGCAAAGTTTGCAAAAACAATGTCTTTTTGGTACGTGCCAAGAATGTGGTTGTAATGAATATGATGGAGTTTGTTTTTATTGTACTGTTGGAAATGGAACACCAATCAATTTTTCAACTCCGTACTCTTCTAACGATTCTCCAAGTATTGCAAACCATCCTCCACACCCCAATACGTACCATACTCTTGTGAGTTATGTGGGAACGATTCTTATTACGGTTACGATTGTCCACCTCAAAGTCCGTTGTTTGTCTACAATCAGGACCCGTGTTTCAATCAAAACTTTGATTATTTTCCACAAACTTCACCGAGTTTTCCACAACAATATTCTTGTTGTGAAGATTGTGGGGGTCCTCATGAGACTTTTCAATGTCAATCGATGAATGAAGACTATTATCATGAGCAAAATTCTTGCTATGATTCTAATTCTTTTGGTTTTGACCAATTTCAACCCCCGCAATATACCGTCAATCATCCAATCTCCAATGTTCAAAATAGCCTTTTCAATGCTCAAAATGAGTTTCTCAATTCTCAAAACAAGCTTATGGAGCAAATGACATCCATGTGTGATATGGTTGGTCAATTGATACAAAAAAGGAAGAAGAAAAGCGAATTGAAGAAGAGCAAGCGGCTAAAGATCGATATTGGAAGATTCCCGTTTGCTACGATGATGACGATGACGAGGAAAGTTCTATTCCCTTGAAAGATACTATTATTTTTGGACTTCCTCCGTGTGTTGCAAAATCAGCACATTTCATCCCTACCAAAGCAATCGCCTTACAAAATCAACACATTTATATCAAATCAATCGCCTTACAAAATCAGCACATTTCATCCCCACCATAGCAACAGATAGTTTGGAAACCTGATAAGTGTAAAATACACATATCCATTTATACTTAAAATAACCCAATTAAACCCAAAACAGACCAAAAATAGCAAAAATATGCTTGTATTTGTGTTTTGTGTGTGCAGGTATGGATAAGTCAAAAATCACAAGAAAACAGTCAAAAGCGAGCAAACACGGACACGAGAATCAGAAGAGTTCAAAAAGAAGCCAAAGATACAAAGCCGAAGCCAAATCCCTAGCATTTCCTCTTTTATGAAGCCACAAGGACCAATTTTGCAAATCCCGAAAGTTATTTATAACTTAAAAAAGGGAAAGAAGGAGGACCCAAAAGTGCAACTCCAAACTCCAACAGTTTTAACTGTCGAAATAAGGGCGCCAAAGGTGTTACTGTTCACCCATCGTCCCGAAAGTTACCATCCAGTCAAAAACAAAGGGGTTTCTCAAATTAAAGGGCTAGATGGTCAATTAAGGAGCTCATAAGTGCAAGGCAAGGGTCAAATCAGTCTTTCCAAGAGATTCATTAGCTCAAGTTCAAGCTAAAGCCACGTCAACAATGGTGAAAGCACAAATTTATGTGGGTTTTTGTGCTAAAACACTCACAAAAGAAGCACAAACGTCACATCAATGGAATGACACGCTGGCAATCCTCAGGTGTCCACAGCTTGATCAAACGGCCACAAATGAAGCTCAAATGATTGGAGAAATGATTGGCCAGGATTGAAAGATTGGAGAGCAGGGCTAGAGATCCTAGAAGCTTCCTCAAGACCTATAAATAGGGCCTTCCTCTCACACATACGAGGGTGTCTTTTTTTTATCTAGTTTTTAGTAATCTAGTCTAGCTTAAATTCGTATTTTCCTTAAATGTAATTTTCTTAAATTGTTTTGTAAGCAGTTCTTATTAATGAAATTAGATTTTTCTTAATCTCTCCAAAGTTCCTTTTTCTAAATTCTCTTTAATAAGCTAAGTTGTCTCAAATAAGCTAATAAGCTCCTTTTAAGTCTTTCAGTCTATAAGCTGAAATAGAGCTGTTTGAATTCGATATTAATCTTATCTAAACCTTAAATCAGTTTAATCTATTATGGATCTTATTGTATTGAACTTTTGGAAGGGGGGTTCTTAACTTGGCAAGAGATCCCAAGGATCTTATACCCTAGCTTTATTAATAAGCTAGGGAGCTGTAGCTACCTTTATTGGTCCTCTTGTTTAGCTAAGGAGTTTGTAAGTTTTCTCTTTCATTTTTTTTAAATTATAGTTTTAATAATGGTTATAATTCTTGCTATGTTTAGATCAGCTTATTTGCTTATTCTCTTTGTTATTAGTGTTAAAATATCTCTTCTGTGCTTATTATTATATGTTTAGTCATGTTTTGCTTAAATAGCTATAGATCTATTAGTTTGATAATTTTGTCATAATAAAAACTCATAAAATCCAAAAATATTAGTTTAAATAGTTTAGATCTTAGATTAAGGCTTATTCAGTTGTTAAGTTTTGTTCATTAAGTTTGTTTTAAGCTAGTTTTATTGGTAGTTGCACTTGTCATTAGGTTTTTCTCTTGAAAAACTGTTCTTCAAATCTGTCATTATGATAAAGGGGTGGTTTGGTTTAGTGCAACTCTTAAATTTTACACTAGCATACTAACATCAGTTAGTACTGTGAACCTTTTAACACTACCAGTACTAACCATAAGTTTAGTATGTTAGCTTAGATTTTAGCTAGGTATTCAAGTAGGATTAAGTTTAGTATAGCTTAACTGTAACATTTAGTTTTTAGCTTTATATTACCTAGCTTTATTTCATTAGTTTAATTTCTGATCTTAAAAAGTCAAATGGCATCTGCAGTACTTTATAGAGAAAGTATGCTGAAATTTTTACACTAACCGTACTAACATAAGTAGTACTGGCTAACCTTTTAGCCTAGTTTTAAGTTCCAGTAATTTTAGATTTAGCTTATCAAATTTAGTTAGGATTTGAGTTTTAATTAGCGCAATATAGTTTAACGTCTTAAATTTTCTTTTCTAGCTATTTTCTTAGTTTTTTGGCTGTCAAAAGGTTAAAAAGCCATAAAAAATCAGTACTTAGAAAAACTTTAGGATTTAAATTGTTTAATTTAGCCTAAGGGTCTAGATTTTCTAGCTTACATTAGATAGGTTATAAGTAGTTTATAAACCTCTTTAAAGTTCTAGAGTCTAGTTTCTGCTTTTTAAGGCATTTTAAAGCTCATGTTGGATTTTGTGTCCTTTTGCTTATTCTCAGTGTGCCGAATTCATGTTTTTATTTTAATGTCAGTAGTTTTAAAGCACTGCTAGGTTATATTTCTTTGCATTTTTAGAATTAAGCACATCTAAGCTTCTAGGGACCCTTTTCACTTTTTCACATTAGCTTAAATTGAGCTTAATATAGCTGTTTTTGGTAAAAACATAGCCCAAACCTTTAGTTTCTGTTAATAGCTTATTAAGAAAGCTCTTTTTTAGCGCTTATCTTTGGTTTCAGACCATAGTGCTTTGTTAAAGTTATTCTCCCTGCTTCCTGTACAACTTTGCTTCTTTGAGTTTTTATTTTTAGCTTTTAAAAGTTGATATGTTATTGGACTTTATTAGTGATCGGGGGTAGTTCTCAGGGTAGATAGTGTAACTTTTGATTTAGTTGTTTACTAAAGTTGTCCCTCGTTAGTTTTTAGTTTCTCTGGTTAGTTTTAGATCTTTGCACCATTAGTCCATTAGTTAAGTTGTTAATTAAGCTTTGTTAGTTTTAATTAGTAAATTAGGTTAATTTTTAATTAGTTTAATTAAACTTTTATAAAAAGATAAAAATTAGGGCTTTTATTTTTAATAATTTTCGGCAATTTTTCTTTATTTAATGAAATTTTAGTTTTCATTTTTAGGGATTAAAATTTGTTTACTTGCTTAATTGTTCATGACCTTGTTGCTTTTATTTTTGGTAGTATTAGCTTATCAAAAAATCTTTGTTCATGTCAAATCAGAATCCGAACCTTAACGTTGTTTTCAATTCATAGTCGTTGAGGGAAAAACCGACCCCGGGTGATCATACTTACCCGGTTTAAACATACGTATATTATATATATTTTTCTTTTTGAAAGTTTTAACTTTTTACATTGTAAGGGGATAGTTGGAATTGACCTAAGTAGTATGTTTATTATATATTTTATAGGTACGTAAGACTGCAATCAGTTTTTGGCGCCGTTGCCGGGGATTTGTGTTACGATTCCTACGTTTTGTGTTTGTTGATTTGGTTTGAAGATCCTTTCGATTTAGAAAGTTTCAATTTTGTTTTATAATTCAAAAATCCAAAAAAAAATCATAAAATATAAAAAGTAAAAAAATATTTTCCTTTTCTTTTTAGTATAAGTAAAAGATAAAAATATATATAAAAAATCAAAAACATAAAAAAAAATTGTCCTTTAAAAAAAATAAAAAAAAATAAAAAAAGTTGGTAATCGAACACCAACAAATAATATCTTCTAATTGTTCCCAAATCTTAATCAAAGATTTAACACTTGCCTTTTGTGTCTCTACCAAGTACGGCTCACCTTGAAAAGAAATTTTCAAGAGCTACCGTGAAGTAGTTGATTATTTGGTTTAAGTCTCTTTCGTGTAACCGTTAAAATTCATTGTTAAAAAAAAATTAGTGTAAAGTTTTGCTTTTTAATTGTTAGTTTTTCTTTTTATGCGCACTCGTTCGCAATCTCGAAGACGTCGACAACAAGCAAATTATCCCGCTGTTTTAGGAACTAATTGTTGGAACTATAAAGTTATTCCAATGGCTGACAATATAGAACAATAGCCCAACTGTTACAAAGCACCCATCTTGAGGGGTAAGAGATGCTATTGTTGTTCCCACCAATCAATGCTAACAATTTCGGGAGCTCAATCAACCTTTAATCAATCTTGTGCAAAGTAAACAAATTTAACGGGTGGTAGACTAAGATCTCACAATCCACTTCGATTTTTTAATGAGGTCACTTTCAAACGTTTAGTCATCAGAAGTTCCGAACAATCGGTTAAGCTTTTGTTTTTCCCTTTTTCTCTAGCGGGTGAAGCCATAGATTGGTTGGACAGGAACTCCAAGCTCAATTATACATGGGATGACCTTGTTTCAAAAATTAATAAATCAATTAATTTCCCCACTTCAAAAACACGTTTACGATAGGATGGAGATCATTACCATTTTATCCAAAACCAAACGAAACCTTTAAATGAAGCATGGGAACGTTTTTTTAAAGGGACTCCTTCGTTCATGTCCTCACCATGGGTTCTCGGAACTCCACAACCTCGATACTTTTTACAAATTCTGTGATTACAAACGATTCAAGATGCCTTTAGATTCTGCAGTAGGTGGTAATTTTCTTGGACAAGCTGCCTCAAGAAGGTTTAGCGGATTATTGAAAGCAAGTCAAAAGGTTGTTATCCAGAGTCGTGCTAATGATTCAAGAGTGAGTACGGATGCTCCTCTTTCTAATTCTTCACCTTCTAATAATTCTTTCGATATGCAACAAATAGCCACTTCTCTTGAGGATAAGATGACTATCAAGATGAACCAAATGATGAATCAAATGAAAGCTTTAGTCGTTACTACTCCTGCACCCGTCAAAGCAGTTGAGGAAGTATGTATTACTTGTGGATCGAACCACCATTTTAATCATTGTCCGTTAACTCGAGGTGGAAATGATTTTCCCATTTTTCATGACAACCTCCAACAATTTCAACAAACCGCAGCCGTTGTTAATTTTTCTCCAAGAAACCAACACTTCCAATTTGGCAAGCAAATGAAAACCACGGAGTTTCAATCAATCGAATGCAGTCAAACAAACCAAACCTATACCAAGGAACCAATTTAATTCTCAACCACAAACCATGGGGGAACCTTTAATCAAAACCGTCAAAACAACCAAAATCAAGTTTTTCAACCACCAACCAATCAACCACCAACATATCAAACTCCTATGCCCCAAATCCAAGGTGTTACGAAAACGGATTTTGAAAATTACGTCAAGGCAAACGATGCGGTGTTGAAGAATGTTCAAAATCAGGGTCAAAATTTGCAAAATCAAATGGCTAATGTTACAAGTTTGTTGACAAGTCTTTGTGATAATTTCAAAAATTCAGCCTCTACTTCGAATTCAGGAACTCTTCCAAGTCAAACCGTAACTAACCCTCGTCAGCAAATTAATGCTATCACCACAAGAAGCGGTAAGACTTTGGAAGAACCTTCGATTCCTCTTTTGATCTACACCCGATGATTTCAAAACCTCAAAAGAAACCTAAAAAATAAACCCGGAGGAGACGTCAACGGAAAAAAGCGGCACCAAAACCCAAATTTGGAAAATACCGCACAAGTCCCATCTCCGGGGGAAGAAGATTCCATTTTCATTGAAATTCCAAAACCAAAAGCAAAAGAAACCGTTAGTCTTGATCCTAATCCTAATTCGTACCCATCTAAACTTCCATATCCCGAGAGGATGAAAGTGAGAGAACACGATAAACCAAGTGCTCAACATAGCCGGTTTTTAAAGATGTTCAAGCAACTCCGTTTAGAGATTGGATTGAAAGACGCTCTTGTCGAAATGCCAAAGTTCAACAAATGGTTAAGCTCGTTGCTAAGGAACAAAGAGAAACTTGAGGAGATCGCCATCACAACTGTGAATGCTGAATGTTCCGCTATCATCATGAACAAAGTTCCCGAAAAGCTCGAAGATCCGGGAAAATTTCTTATCCCATGTGCTTTACAAGAACTCAATAGGACTAGTGCTTTAGCCGATTCAGGAGCTAGCATTAATCTTTTACCTCATTCTATCTACAAGAAACTTGAGCTTGAAGCTTTAACTCCTACTCGTATTGACACCGAACAGGGGGCTTGCCAATCGTTCGCTATTTCACCCGATGGGCATAGAACGAGGGATGTTGTGTTAGAGTCGATGGTTTCACTTTTCTTGCGGATTTTGTGGTTGTTAATTTTGAGCCCGACCCAAGAGTGCCTATTATTCTAGGAAGACCCTTCCTTTCGAAACCGCAAATGCTTCTTATTATTTTGTCGAGGAAAAAATTGACTTTTAAGGAGTAGGAAATAAAGATGAACTTGTTTACTATGCGATATAAACTCTCGAGAAAAGACAAGGAAAAGAATTTTGTTCATGCCATTTCTGTTATCGATTTTTCAAAAAATGATTCATTTAGTGGCAGTACCACTACTCATTCTGATGATCCTTCTCCTAGTTCTTCTCCGGTGAAGACTAGTGATAATGTTGAGAAGTTCGCGGATAAACTTGCTCTTCTTGATTCGTTACCACCAGGTAATGATGATTTCAACATTAAGTAGGATTGCATGAAGAGGGAATTTTCAAGAAAAATACCAAGTTTCCGAGGTTGAGCCAGTTTTACACGAACTCCTTTATCGATAAGGGTGAGTGTTTTTTGACTCCTGAAGACAATACGGATGAGATCGATGATTTTTAGGCTTTGGAAGTATCTTCTAACTTAGAGGAAGGATATTTCGATTCAGAAGGAGACATAGCTTTTCTTGATAATCTACTTAGTGATGATGATTCCCATAATCTCGCTTCCAAAGTGACTTCCGATCATGAGCCAGAGCAGAATGAATCTTCAATTACTTTTTCTCCAAGGAGTGATCCTCTTCACCATGAGTTCGCCGGTGAACCTTTAACACTTCCTGCAAGGAATGATCGTGAATTTGAGGATTATCTTAATCTTATGACAGTACTTTATGAAATTTCAACTTCCCAGGGAAATGTTCATCAAAATTCAGTTATCGAGTCTCTTCCCATATCTCCTATCCCCGTTGAGGATAGTGAGCCCACTCAAGAAGAGATCGATATTCTCCTTATTCCAGATGATTTAATTCCACCAAATGTTGAGGATGCTGATTCCGAAGATGAAGTTAATGAGTCACCTAACCATGATCATCATGATAATCCGTCAATTCCTCGACCTCCACCAGAACCTCCGGATATTAAGAAATGTTTTAAACCCGAAGCGGGTATTTTGATAATCAAAGAGTTTAAGGGTATTTCTAAATCTCATGATTTTATGACCGGTATTTTACCCACCCTTACCACCCTTGTTTCAGATTTGATTTTCATTTCCTCATTTATCTCCTTCGAGAATGAAGACACCATTTTCGACCCCGGCATCTCCACTTAAAGTCGGTGGCCTCTCATCGGGATGGAACTTTCATATACTTTCATTTTTGTCCAAACATTACTGAAAGCCCGATTGAGATCTTCTTTTCCATTTGCTCTCCCTAAGGACAACTAAATTCAGGGATCGAGTCGAGCTTGCGACTCGGTGATCAAAAACAAGCCGCTTCGTGGGAGTTCACCCCATGCTTATCATCTCTATTTTCTTTCTATTTTCTTATCTAATGTGTTGTGTTTGAGAGTGGTGGTTCTCTTTCGATTTCTCGATGTTTGTGCTGTAGGATTCTCCCAACCAAATTCAAATGAAGTCTTCGTTGTTCGGTTGATTGTCCATTTTACTCAAGGCTTCTCATCCTTTGTGTGAATTTAGTTTGGGAGATCCCGATATCACTTTCATCTAATCGATTATTCGCATTTATCTTTTGCATAATTCATAAACGGCTTAGATTTTCATAGAGACCCGACTTTAAACATTGAGGACAATGTTTCGTTTTAGTTTGGGGAAGGGAATCTATCGATTTGATGTTGCTTGCTTATTGTTTTGTTCTCACGTACCCATTTTCCCACAAAAATAGCAAAAATTTTAAATTTTTAGTTATCATATAAAAAAAAGTGTTAAGACACGAATGTAGGTTTCCATTGGTTTGAATACAGATATTAATTTTTTGTCCACTATCGTACGTGAGAAGTTCTTGCGTTCTTCCTGTAACAATTAATGATGACTAGTTTATGTACAGTCTCAATGTAGACTTTATACATGATAGATTGAATCATTAGTAAATGAAGGCTTGTGCTAATCTCAAGTAGATTTTAAATTGCCGAGTTGGATTGTTATATAGGCTAAGTATTTGCAAATATCTTTGTGAAGAATAAGAGATGATAGTGTTAATTTCGATTAGGGGAGGCTAAAACAAAGTTTTATTTTGGTAAACTTAAAGGAAGTTATAAGGAATAATTGTGATATCTTTTCTTCCCTAGAAGGCTTTTAAAATAATTAATATTCGTGTTCTCTTTGATATTTTTGCAAATTAGAGGTTTTACTCTTTTAAAAAGTTAATCACATATTCAGAGAAAAACTTTATCAATGATAAGTCAAACATCTGTTGGTAAATAAGAATTTTAGGTTCGAGTTTACTATCTTTGGTTTTTAATACGAAATTTTACTATTTACAAAATAAATTAAAAAAAATCTCTATAAAAATATAGTTGATGAATAAAGGATGCAAGTCATAAATCCTTAAGTGTTAATAATTAATATACAAACTCCATAACAATAAAGTACATGGACATTTGTCGGTTCGCTCCGAATTATGTACATCGAAGGAAAGGATGGATGATGTATATTTAGGGTTTGATATCTAATAGTACGCGAGCTCTTGTCGGAGGGTGAGGAGGGCGCCGATGTGTCATTGAAAGAAAAGAGATTACCAAAATTTCCTAGCCTAATAATGATAATAGTGAAAAATTAAGTTTGCAAAGTTAGAAAATAATAAGTTAAAAGTTTCTCTTTTCTAAAACTCAAAGTATTCTTTTTGAGCTAAAGTTTCTGCAAAAGTTACAAAGCTTTTTTTCGGAAGTTCATACGTTCGGTTAGTATTTCTCCGGATAGGGTTTTCAAAAGCCTTAGCACTTACCCGATGACGGTGGGATCGCTAGAGAAGAAAGTCAATTATGGAACAAGTGAACCAACGATGTCTTAGCTAAGTAGGTTTTTGTTTGCTTTGAGTTGTGATCTTGCTAAGTGATTAACATATTAGCCCAAAAAGGCCCAGTGTGGTTAAAGCATTGGTCGGATTCTTCAACTATCTAATATGTGGATGTAATGGTTTAATTAAATTTGAACCACACTCACCTAATATTGATTTATGTCGGGGAAGAGGGAATTCTCAGAAGTTCATAATTATAAGTAGTCTTAGCATCTTAGTTCGTAATTAGCAGTGATCTTATTTTTAAGCTTAGCATGGGAGAAGTGAAAAATCGGGGATGATGAAGTTATCTTTTAGACACTTAATTGTGCTTTTTATTCTATGTCCTAAATAGGTTTACAATAAGGTAATGAAAACAAATGCATTATGTCATAATACACAAATAAATTGTTAAGTTAGGAAGTTTGATATCATGAAAATCAATAAAAAGAGAAAAATTTAGATAATGGAAAAGGTCGGGTGTTTTATAATTGTGATCTCTTATCTCTCTCGAACAAACTCTTTGCACTTTTCAAAGGTTTTGTTTTGGGAATTTTTGAGGTATTTGAGTTATAGGCATGTATATTGCGTGGAGGGACACACAATCTAGTTTAGTTTGGGGATTTGATTAAGTTGTATAATACACATATCTATTTATTCTAAAATAACCCAATTAAACCCAAAACAGACCAAAAATGGCAAAAATATGCTTGTATTTGTGTTTTGTATGTGCAGGTACGGATAAGTCAAAAATCACAAGAAAACAGTCAAAAGCGAGCAAACACGGACACGAGAATCAGAAGAGTTCAAAAAGAAGCCAAAGATTCAAAGCCGAAGCCAAATCCCTAGCCATTTCTTCTTTTATGAAGCCTCAAGGACCAATTTTGCAAATCCCGAAAGTTATTTATAACTTAAAAAAGGGAAAAGAAAGAGAGGGACCAAAAGTGCAAACTCCCCAAACTCCAACAGTTTTAACTGTCGAAATAAGGGCGCCAAAGGTGTTACTGTTCACCCATCGTCCCGAAAGTTACCATCCAGTCAAAAACAAAGGGGTTTCTCAAATTAAAGGGCTAGATGGTCAATTAAGGAGCTCATAAGTGCAAGGCAAGGGTCAAATCAGTCTTTCCAAGAGATTCATTAGCTCAAGTTCAAGCTAAAGCCACGTCAACAATGGTGAGAAGAAAAAAAAAAAAAGCACAAATTTATGTGGGTTTTTGTGCTAAAACACTCACAAAAGAAGCACAAACGTCACATCAATGGAATGACACGCTGGCAATCCTCAGGTGTCCACAGCTTGATCAAACGGCCACAAATGAAGCTCAAATGATTGGAGAAATGATTGGCCAGGATTGAAAGATTGGAGGGCAGGGCAAGAGATCCTAGAAGCTTCCTCAAGACCTATAAATAGGGCCTTCCTCTCACACATACGAGGGCAGTTTTTTTATCTAGTTTTTTAGTAATTTAGTCTAGCTTAAATTTCGTATTTTTCTTAAATGTAATTTTCCTTAAAATGTTTTGTAAGCAAGTTTTTATTAATGAAATTTAGTTTTTCTTAATCTCTCAAAGTTCCTTTTTCATAAACTCTCTTAATAAGCTAAGTTGTCTCAATAAGCTAATAAGCTTATTTTAAGCTCTTTCAGTCTATAAGCTGAAATAGAGCTGTTTGAATTCAGTATTAATCTTATCTAAACCTTAAATCAGTTAAATCTATTATGGATCTTACTAAATTTGAGCTTTTGGAAGGGGATCTTAACTTGGAAGAGATCCCAAGGACTTATACCCTAGCTTATTAATAAGCTAGGGAGCTTGTAGCTGCCTTTATTGGTCCTCTTGTTTAGCTAGAGGAGTTTGTAAGTTTCTCTTTCATTTTCCTTTAAATTCTAGTTTTAAATAATGATATTATTGCTTGCTATGTTTAGATCTGCTTATTTGCTTATTCTCTTTGCTTATTAGTGTTTAAATATCTCTTCTAGTGCTTATTAGTTATATGTTCTAGTCTGTTTTTGCTTAAATAGTTATAGATCATTAGTTACTAATTTCTGTCATAAAAACTCATAAAATCCAAAAATATTAGTTTAAATAGTATAGATCTTAGATTAAGGCTTATTCAGTTGTTAAGTTTTGTTCATTAAGTTTGTTTTAAGCTAGTTTTTATCTGGTATTTAGCACTTGTTCATTAGATTTCTCTTAAAAAGCTTTTCTCAAATCTGTCATAATGATAAAGGGGTGTTTGGTTTAGTGCACTCTCAAATTTTACACTAGCAGTACTAACATCAGTTAGTACTGCTGAACCTTTACACTACCAGTACTAACCATAAGTTAGTACTGTTAGCTTAGATTTTTAGCTAGGAATTCAAGTAGGATTAAGTTTAGTTATAGCTTATCTTAAATTTAGTTTTAGCTTATATTTCCTAGCTTATTTCATAGTTTAATTCTGATCTTAAAAGTCAAATTGCATCAGCAGTACTTTCAAGAGAAAGTACTGCTGAAATTTTTACACTAACAGTACTAACATAAGTTAGTACTGCTACCTTTAGCCTAGTTTTAAGTTCAGTAATTTTAGGATTTAGCTTATCAAATTTAGTAGGATTTGAGTTTTAATATAGCTTAATATAGTTTAAGTCTTTAATTTTGTTTTCTAGCTTATTTTCTTAGCTTATTTTTGCTGTCAAAAAGTTAAAAAGCCAAAAACAGTACTTAGAAACTTTAGGATTTAAATTTGTTAATTTAGCCTATGGGTCTAGATTTTCTAGCTTAATTAGATAGATTATAAGTAGTTTTATAAACCCTTAAAGTTCTAGAGTCTAGTTTAGCTTTTTAAGCTTTTAAGCTCATGTGGATTTTGTGCTCCTTTGCTTATTCCCTGAGTTTGCCCGAATCATGCTTAATGTCAGTAGTTTAAAAGCACTTCTAGGTTAAATTTCTTTGCATTTTTAGATTAAGTACATCATAAGCTTCCTAGGACACTTTTCCTTTTTCACATTAAGCTTAATCTGAGCTTAATATAGCTGTTTTTGGTAAAACATAGCCCAAACCCTTAGTTTCTGTAACAGCTTATTAAGAAGCTCTTTTTAGAGCTTATCTTTGAGTTTCAGACCATAGTGCTTTTGTTAAAGTTATTCTCCCTAGCTTCCTTTACAACTTTGCTTCTTTGAGTTTTTCATTTTAAGCTCTTTAAAATTTCGAATGCTTATTGGACTTTATTTGTGATCGGGGTAGATTCTCAGGGTAGATAGTGTAACTTTTGAATTTAGTTGTTTACTAAGTTGTCCCTCCGTTAGTTTGTTAGTTTCTCTGTTAGTCTCTTAGATCTTTGCACCATTAGTCCATTAGTTAAGTTGTTAATTAAGTTTGTTAGTTTTAATTAGTAATTAGGTTAATTTTTAATTAGTTTAATTAAACTTTTATAAAAAGATAAAAATTAGGGCTTTTATTTTTAATAATTTTCGGCAATTTTTCTTTATTTAATGAAATTTTAGTTTTCATATTCACCCGGGTTCTGATAAAATGTACCAAGATCTAAAGAAACTCTATTGGTGGCCTAACATGAAGGCAATCATCGCTGAATATGTTGGAAAATGTTTAACATGTTCTAGAGTTAAGGCAGAATATCAGAAGCCATCCAGCTTACTGATACAACCAGAAATTCCTATGTGGAAATGGGAAAGAATAACAATGGATTTCGTTACTAAACTTCCCAAAACATCAAACGGACATGACACCATTTGGGTCATTGTCGACCGTCTTACAAAATCCACGTATTTCATACCTACCCGAGCGACAAATAGTATGGAAACCCTTATAAGGTTATACATCAAAGAAATAGTCTCTCGACATGGCGTGCCAATATCAATCATCTCGGATCGTGACAGTCATTTTACATCCAGATTCTGGTGATCATTGCAAAGTGCCTTGGGTACTCAATTAGACATTTGTACGGTATATCATCCTGAAACCGATGGACAATGTGAAAGAACCATCCAAACACTTGAAGACATGCTATGAGCCTGTGTCATAGACTTTGGAAAAGAATGGGAAAAACATTTACCATTGGTAGAATTTTCCTATAATAACAGTTATCATGCCAGCATTAAGGCAGCACCATTCGAGGCACTTTATGGTCGAAAGTGCAGATCGCCTGTTTGCTGGGCCGAAGTTGGAGATGTTCAACTCACAGGACCAGAAATAGTCCATGAAACCACTGAAAAGATTGTGCAAATTCGTCAACGCTTGCAAGCTGCAAGAGATCGAAAAAGAAGTTACGTCAATGTCAGGCGAAAGCCTTTAGAATTCCAAGTTGGAGATCGTGTTATGTTAAAAGTATCACCTCGAAAAGGTATCATTCGTTTTGGTAAGCAAGGAAAGCTTAATCCTCGGTACATTGGACCATTCAAAATCCTTGAACGGATTGGTCCAGTGGCATATAAACTTGAGCTTCCCGAAGAGCTCAGTAATATTCACAATACCTTCCACGTTTCTAATCTAAAGAAATGCTTATCTGACGAATCTCTCGTCATTCCAATGAAAGAACTTCAAATCGATGACAAACTCAACTTTGTAGAAGAACCAGTGGAAATTATGGATCGTGAAGTCAAGCGACTAAAACGAAGTCATATTCCTATAGTCAAAGTACGATGGAACTCTAAAAGAGGACCAGAATTTACATGGGAACGCGAAGATGAAATTCGTGCCAAATATCCTCATCTATTTTCCAACAACTCATCTAAGTCCAATCAAATCTCGGGACGAGATTTCTGTAAGGATGGGGGACTATAACAACCTGCAATTTTCATCAATGTAAATATCCATCTATTAAATTAGATGCAATGTACTATCATTCTATTAATACAAACCACCTTTGTACAGGGAAATTTTTCGCTTTACTACATTCTACTATGTAACATTGTTTACATAGCAAACTAAAGTTAACGGGCTCACACAACCTACCTATGACAATCCTATCTACATTTATGTCAAGCAAACATCATAACATGTCAAGTCAATGATCTATTATCCATTTCATCATATACGTTATCTATTTAACGAAGTTTTCACGACATTATTATCAAATGAACTTTAACCGTTATCGTTTATGCCTAAACCCTAATTTCATTAACAAGTATACATTCAAGATGAATGTACAAATAATCAAGGCACATGTACAAGTATCTTAGCATCTCATTTGAATACATTTTCCCTCCAAAATAAGGTACAAGCACCTTAAAGCATAATGTATAAGTCTTTAAAGTACAAATC